>CM077289.1:4636304-4743804 GCA_039654925.1 Anguilla pacifica
TTTCACATCAGGCAGAATTCGGCCAATGGGCACGCAGCGCTCGCTAGCTCTCGCCGCTAGCCACACTGCTAGCGGTCTGCCAACGCTCAGCTGCCAGTCCGCCGGCGTGTTCCAAACTGGCACCGAGCGGCTCGTGAGGGGGAGACCGCGGAAACGATAACCGGCTATTAAAAGGCCGTTAAACAGCGACCGCTAAATTGGCGAACGTTTCCCGCCAATTTTTTCCGAAACGCTGGCAGGGCAGCAGCTGGCGGCTGGTGGCAGCCTGGTAGGCGCTCGCTTGCTGGGGAGATACCCGACCTAAAAACTGCCAACAATCCGCCCCGCCCCCCCTTTCCCTGGGCACTGGTGAGGGGGACCAGACACCCTGCTGTGGAAAAGCTCATTCTATTTTCTATTTCCTATTTTGTTCTCACACCCAATCCAGGGTTGAGCTGTGATACATCCAGACCCCAGTCGGTAAGCGTGGTTCAGACATGCACCAGCCACGGCCCAGAGCCGGGCCGGTACTCCTCTGGCCTCCTCCAGCCTCCTCCGGCCCAGAACCAGGCCAGACTCCTCCAGCCTCCTCAAGACTCCTTCAGCCTCTGGCCCAGAACCAGGCCAGACTCCTCCAGACTCCTCCAGCCTCCTCCAGACTCCTTCAGCCTCTGGCCCAGAACCAGGCCAGACTCCTCCGGCCTCCTCCAGCCTCCTCCAGCCTCCTCCAGCCTCCTCCAGACTCCTTCAGCCTCTGGCCCAGAGCCGGGCCAGTACTCCTCCAGCCTCCTCTGGCCCAGAACCAGGCCAGACTCCTCCAGCCTCCTCCAGACTCCTTCAGCCTCTGGCCCAGAACCAGGCCAGACTCCTCCAGCCTCCTCCAGCCTCCTCCAGCCTCTGGCCCAGAACCAGGCCAGCCTCCTCCAGACTCCTCCAGGCTCCGCACCCCCCATCAGCAGCACAGCGCTGTCTGTGTTCACACCCACACACACGGCTCTGTGCCCAGTGCCAGAAGCGGTCCGTGGCTGGGGCTGGGCATCGCCACATAAACACCAACCGTGCCAACTTCAGGCCAGCGACTGTGCCAACGTTTTTCCAAAAACCAGCCTGGAGTGTGTGCAGTTGTACCCAAGGGGATGGGTGGGGGAGGGGGGGGTGGCCTTTTAAAAAATGTTTTATTTTTTTGCATTTACTGAGACATCATCCACAGCAAACACCATAAAACAGGGGTTGGGGGATGGGGGGGGGGGGCGTTCTGTTGAAAAGGAGCCATAAAATCAGTGGCTGGCCGAGTGGAGGGGGGGGGGCAGTTCTGGGGCTATTTTCAGAGACGAGGCGGCAGTAGGGCCTGCCGTAGGGGAGGGGCTTGAGGGACCGGCGCTGAGAGGTCTCAGTGACCCAGGCGTACGGGGAGCGGGGCGGCGAGCGCTGCACCCACCTCTCCAGACCCGCCGCCCGCCGTCGCCATGGTCACCGTTTAGAATCCTGGGGCACCGCGCCTCAGAGGAACGCACTTCAGCTGGAGAGAGAGTGTGTGTGTATGTGTGTGTGAGTGTGAGAGTGTGTGTGTGTGTGTGTGACTGGGTGCCTGTGCGTGTGTGTGAGTGGGAGAGTGTGTGTGTGTGTGTGTGGGGCTGTGTGTGTGAGAGTGTGTGTGTGTGTGTGTGTGTGTGTGTGTGTGAGAGTGTGTGTGTGTGTGTGTGTGTGAAACTGTGTGTGTGTGTCTGTGTGTGTGTGTGTGTGAGAGAGTGTGTGTGTATGTGTGTGTGAGTGAGTGGGAGAGTGTGTGTGTGTGTGTGGGGCTGTGTGTGTGAGAGTGTGTGTGTGTGTGACTGGGTGCCTGTGTGTGTGTGTGTGTGTGTGACTGGGTGCCTGTGTGTGTGTGTGTGTGTGTGTGACTGGGTGCCTGTGTGTGTGTGTGTGTGTGTGTGCGACTGGGTGCCTGTGTGTGTTTGTGCATGCAGTTAAGTTCCTGTGTGTATGCGTGTGTGAGTGGGAGTGTCAGTCTGTTTATCATTTATTTATAGATACTTTTTTTGTGTTGTGAACCTTCAATATAACTTTATCTGAATCAGAAATGTACAAACAAACAAAATGGTGCCAGCTTTGCTCGCGAAACGAGGCGGTGAGTCTTCGCAATGCAAGTCATACTTATTTAAACTCTTGGCGTTTTTACACCCGCGCGGTGTTCCAGCGCATATTGCACACAGTTCCACGCTCCCTGTCGGTTTTACACCCGGATTATTCCGCCCACAGCTCTGTGTTATTGCGGAAGGAGGGGAAGAAACAAGCGCGCTTAATTTCAACGCCGACTCGTTTTGCCAACACCAGCACATTTGGACCAACCCAGCACACAGAATCTCGTTCAAACTGTCAACAGACCGTTACTGAAACTGACACATTCTCAATTAATCCGTCAAAAGTGATACTCTCGTTCTAAGTCTGTCTGAGCTAGCACGCTGTGGGTGCCCGGTTGACCTGCAGGGTTCGCTGCAGAGCGACAAGACAAGGCATTCTCGGGCCAACTGTATCTCTCCCTCCCTGGGAAATGCTACGGCCAATCACGCACCACTCTACAGGGCTGCCAGCCAATCAGCACTGGCGTCATTGGGACCCAGTGCCAAACCGGTGGTCCCATTTGCTCCCTGGGACAGCCTTAAGGACCACCTGACAGCTCCAAACTCCCATGATGGCTAAACCGCAGCAGCCAGGAACAGAAGTTGAGGACAGAACACAGAAATGCAAAATGAGGAGATTTGAAAAGTGAGGGGGGGGGGATTTCTCTCAGTCTCTCAACTTTTTAATCTTTATCTCGTTCCACAAAAAAATATATGAAGCGCGCCGAAAAAAGGCCTCTCTTTGTTTGCACTAATCTCTACGTGGGACGGGCCCACTCAGCAGGCACGGCGCGAGTGTTTGTCTTTTCGTAGCTCAGAACTTCTTTCCCAAAACGACTCACGACTGGAAGTGGGAAGAATCTGGGGGTGCAAGGAGGGAGGGGGGTATGGGGGGTGTGGGGGGCAGCAGGATAGGGATGGAGGGAGGGAGGGGGGTATGGGGGGTGGCAGGATAGGGATGGAGGGAGGGTGTACACTGAGAGTTTTTCATACCTTCATTCTGAAAGGTTCCTCGCCCCCCCCCCCCCATTCCCCCGGTGATCAGCCAGGCTCTGCCACCGTCCCAGCAGGCCCTGTGGTTGGAGCTGGACAGCCCTGTGTACAGTACAGCCACAACACCCAACACCATTACAGTGCAGCAGGAACATGCCTGCCTGCTAGTGTGGAGGGGGGGGGGGTGGGTGGAAGGGGGTTGGAAGAGGGTGGGGCAGAGAGAGGGGGGGTGGGGGGTTGGAGGGGGGCAGGGCAGAGAAGGGGGGGGGGATGAAAGCATTAATAAAGTCCATGCGGGCAGCACTAAGAGCCCGGGTCCTCCCGTGGGGAACAGCACCAGCAGATAAAGACTCACATTCTTTTCCAGTTACGCCTTTTACCCCCCCCCCCCATTACAGAATCCCTATCTGTGTGTGTGTGTGAGTGTGTGTGTGTGTGCGTGCGTGTGTGAGTGTGTGTGTGTGTGCGTGCGTGTGTGAGTGTGTGTGTGTGTGCGAGTGTGTGAGTGTGTGAGTGTGTGAGTATGTGCGCGTGTGTGCGTGAGCATGCCTGTGCATGTGTGAGGGTGCGTGTGTGTGTGTGTGTGCGCGTGTGTGTGTGTGCATGTGTGAGGGTGAGTGTGTGTGAGTGTGTGTGTGTGTGTGTGTGTGAGGGTGAGTGTGTGTGCGCATGTGTGAGTGTGTGTGCATGCCTGTGCATGTGTGAGGGTGCGTGTGTGTGAGTGTGTGTGTGCGCGTGTGTGTGTGTGTGTGAGTGTGTGTGTGCGTGTGTGTGAGTGTGTGTGTGCGCGTGTGTGTGTGTGTGTGTGTGTGCATGTGTGAGGGTGCGTGTGTGTGTGTGTGTGCGTGTGTGAGTGTGTGAGTGTGTGTGTGTGCATGTATGAGGGTGCGTGTGTGTGTGTGTGTGTGCGTGTGTGCATGTATGAGGGTGCGTGTGTGTGTGTGTGTGCGTGTGTGAGTGTATGAGTGTGTGTGTGAGTGTAGTGCTCGTTAACAGGTGCTTGTTGTTGCTGCAGCACGCATCTGGAACAGAGAGTTACAGATTCAGACAGGTTTCCTGTAAACTGATTGGTTCTCGCAAGATTCAGCCAGCATTACACCATGAGTCATAGGGTGAGTTGATTGGCCAGAAAATGAAGCTCTGCCCACACTGGTGTCATGATGTCAGAACTATTAACTGACCTGGTGTATTTGCAGAGTGCATCCCAAGAGTTCTGGACTTCTCAAATCAGAGCACCAACCAGAAAAGGCCAGTAGTGTTGTAATGTTATGAGTTAGAAAACTGGCTTGAGCTGTGGGGCAGGTTTAAGTGGTGGAATTTCTGGGGTGACCTTTGACCTTGCCAGACCATTTTTTTTGCCAGATTGATATGCCGGCAGCCTTAACCCCCGTTGTTCCTGTCTCTCTCCCTGTGTCCCTCACTGACTCTCTCTCCCTTTCCATCTCCCTCCCAGTCTCTCTACCTGTCTCTCTCCCTGAGTCCCATCTCCATTTCTGTCTGTCTCTCTCTCTCTCCGTTTCCATCTCCCTCCCAGTCTCTCTACCTGTCTCTCTCCCTGTGTCCCCCCATCTCCATTTTTGTCTCTCTCTCCCTCTCTGTCTCTTTCACTGTCTCTCTCTCTTTTTCTCCAGGTTCCTGAATCCTGACACACACAAATACACGCGTGCACGCACACACACACACAAAAACACAAAACCAAACAACAGCAACAGCAGCCGCAGCGGTGGAGATAATCTGGCCCTCTCCGTAATTCCTCCTCTACGCCGTAGCGGGGGCCAAAGTCACTGCACCCCGGAGGATTACATTATAGTCTTAATCCATCTCAGAGCCCGCTGTCGTTTCCATGGGGACGGGGGGACGGACATTTTTTTATTTCCTTGCCTCACATATATCTATCATGCAAGTTTATAAAAAAAACAAAAACACACACTAAGAATATGTGTTCAAGGATTCAAAGCTTTTCCGGCAGTTTGGCCAGCTTTGTTGCACCATGACTTAACCACGATTGTTGGAACTCAGGAGTCTGCTTAGACAGTGGGACCCATCCAACAGTTCCTTAACAGGATGAACCACCCAACAACCCTGTCTCTTTTTTTTAAAATCAGAGGTCAAACAAACCACAGGATGATGTGTAGTCCAGCTCACAGAGTTCAAGCTGACTGTTGGGAGAAAAACGCACGCACACACACACTCACACACACACACACTGGTTAGTTACAGGCTTTGGGAAATCACGCTGTGCACACACACACACTGGTTAGTTACAGGCTTTGGGAAATCACGCTGTGCACACACACACACACTGGTTAGTTACAGGCTTTGGGAAATCACGCTGTGCACACACACACACTGGTTAGTTACAGGCTTTGGGAAATCACGCTGTGCACACACACACA
Organism: Anguilla pacifica; assembly: GCA_039654925.1. Classification (NCBI taxonomy): domain Eukaryota; kingdom Metazoa; phylum Chordata; class Actinopteri; order Anguilliformes; family Anguillidae; genus Anguilla; species Anguilla pacifica. Next base: position 4,641,790 of record CM077289.1, read on the forward strand.
CACACACTGGTTAGTTACAGGCTTTGGGAAATCACGCTGTGCACACACACACACACTGGTTAGTTACAGGCTTTGGGAAATCACGCTGTGCACACACACACACACTGGTTAGTTACAGGCTTTGGGAAATCATGCTGTGCACACACACACACACACTGGTTAGTTACAGGCTTTGGGAAATCACGCTGTGCACACACACACACACACACACTGGTTAGTTACAGGCTTTGGGAAATCACGCTGTGCACACACACACACACACACACACACACTGGTTAGTTACAGGCTTTGGGAAATCACGCTGTGCACACACACACACACACACACACTGGTTAGTTACAGGCTTTGGGAAATCACGCTGTGCACACACACACACACTGGTTAGTTACAGGCTTTGGGAAATCACGCTGTGCACACACACACACACACACACACTGGTTAGTTACAGGCTTTGGGAAATCACGCTGTGCACACACGACCGGCTGATAACGATTCAGGGGCCGCGCCTTCACCTGGTTGCCACGGACGATCACGCCGGGCCCCAGGCAGACAGACTATTGATTCTGAGAAAGTAAGATGGTTTAGAATCCCATTATCTTTCACGGCTACCTCTGTAAAATGAGAACCAAGCTTAAACTTGCCCCCCCCCCACCCGTCATTATTTCAGATTTTCCTCAACCATTTAATTAGAAATCATTTTTCCCCACAACACACACGGGAATGTGGTGTGTGAAAAACAAAGATCACTTACACAACAAAAATATATTTCTCCATAATATGTGGAGATCAATGTATAGGCATACTTGCTACGGGCAATGTTTCTTTTTTTTGTTGTCATAACATAAGGCTTAGAATTCTTAGAATATTTTAACTGCAAGTACCAGAAAATCAAGGCATAGCATTAATTTTTGAAATCAAAAAAAATTCACAGAGATATACAACATTTATGAAATTTTATAAATTTCATTTTTTCATTCATTTATGAAAATTGCATTGAACAATACATGGAAATGTAATAAAATATGCCCTTCATAGCCATTGGGGTCTCATCAAGATACAAGGCTGTATATCAATACAACCAATCGAATGTATAATTATTCAAAAATGACAAAATATATTGGCATGTATTAGAAAATACATTTGAAATGTCTCCACATATTCTAATGTGCTATTCAATTTACTACAGTATAATGTCAATGTATGACTAAAATGTATTTTCACGAAGAAAAAAAGTCTGTCTACGTCTTAACACTGACTGTGCAAGCGGAGTTTTAGTCCAGCACATGTGAACAAACACACGTGCCATTAATCCAGCGGTTGTAATTTCAGAGCAAATAATCCGCGACAGCAAAATCGATGCTGAAGAGGCCGACTTTGTACCCGTGACGCTGCGCGCGAGTACCGTCAACAGACAACGAATGCAGAGCTATCACCTTTTGCATAGCAGCGCGAGACGAACAAAGCATTCGGTTGTTGTCAATAAAACATCCAGCAGAGTGGATTTCACTGTTATTCTTTTTGCCACCAAAATATATATATTTTTAAACCACACACAATAACACGACAAATCAAATTATTTATTTATTGTGCGCCATTACGTAAATTTAAGTGGAAACAATAAACGTCTAATGCAATAATTCTAACGGATAAAGACAAAAGGCAAATAGTCTTGCACCGAATTAAGAGGCCTACTGCGTTAGTTTGCGGTAAGCAGGGACAGTGTATTTATTTATTTATTTTTGGTGATAGCTTGCTAGAAAAAAGCAAACATTTTTTAATTTCGTTCGCCAGGAAACATCTTATTTACACCATTTACTCCATACAGATGAGGCTGCGTCCTATGTTTTTTATTTTTATAAACTTTTCCTCTTATAAACAAAGATGTTTAGTTATTTACTTTAAAATGGACTAATTTCTTATGCCTGCGGCGGGAGTGAGGGACGCTGACTTGAACGGCTGCTTCATGACCCAAAAAACTGTCAGTCTTTCCCTGGAATAAATTGTGGAATGTTCCATTTTTAGAAGAGAGGTACACGCGCCGCACCAAACGTCGCCAGTGGGCGAGGGACGACGTTAAGCACGCGCTGTTTTACCAGGTAAAACGTAAGCTCCCTAAAATACAATTAACCGGTGTTCTTTCTGTGCCATTATCACAAATTTATAGAACGCGTGTACAGGATCCCCCAATATTAATCCCCCGCGTCTCCAAGCTCCCGTTCGAGCGGGTCCATAGTAGAATCAATTCACAGAAGGGGTAGCTTGAAACCGTCAACTCATGCTCGCGAGCTGAGTTAGGAGAGTGGCGTGTTGGGCAGTTTGGATGTTAATGGTGTGGGATCTGTCTGATGTGGCCCTTCTCTCACATATATGTATCTCATTATATTTTTAACATTAAGAATACGTATTCAAAGTTTCAAGAACCCTTTCCCCTTTCAGGAACCTTTGTTTCACGACTCCTAACAACCACGAATATATACAGCTGAGGGTATGTTTAGACATATAACGTTACTGGTATTGCAGGAGCACGCAACATCGCCATACGTCGACATGGACAATAAAACAACTAAAAAGATGTGACGGGTGGATGGTGAACAAGCTCATGGAAACACGCGTAAGGGGGCAGCAAAACGTGCACGCAAAATATCCGCCACGGTTCCATCTCGTACGCCCTGCGTTCACATATCCCGAACCCGGACGGTAGCTTGGCTGTGCTCGCGCTCCAGTCAGTCGCTGATGACGGCTATAAACATAGCACAGCCACCAGGTCTCTGGCAACACAAATACTTGATCGAAGTTTCAAACAAGACAGCTTCAGTGAATCCGTGCACCAAAGGATACGCGGCCGCTGTGGAGGTATTATCCTAATGGTCATTACAACTGACGATTTCCCGAATCCCAACTAACACCCCCGGAAAAAGAGCATTCATCCCATTTTGATTTCTTTAACGGCGACCGGGTTCGTGCATAAACTGCACCCACGCCCTCGAGACAATGTAGCAGTTATGAAAGCAGGACAAGAGAAAAGTTAACCTCCCGTTGTGTGACTTTAAAACATTTTTGACCGTAAGAAATAGTGGTGACATGTCGTCGACATTCCGAGAAATCATCCCTTTGTTCTTCAGAAAGGGATTTCAGTTAAATCACTGCAACAGTTTGGGAAATCCGCGGTTTAACATTTAGCAAGGCATTTAATACTCGGAAGAGTTTTAAAACAAGCAGCTCCTGGCAGTTGCTGCGCCGAACAGGTTCAGGCTTGCTCCCAAAGTTTAAGCATTTTAAGTATCCCCGATTGGCCAATGGGGAGTGTGTCGGCTTTATGGCATAAATTTAATATCTTTGCTTCTTATGGCAGAGCAGAATCTAATGGTTTTACTTCCCGTACAGATGGCACATTCTGCAGTATTTCATGGAGATAGCCTACTGGATAAAATTTGGCAGTCCTGAACTACAATGAAATGTATTATTATTATTATTATTATTATTATTATTATTATTAGTAGTAGTAGTAGTAGTAGTGTAGTTTTTGGTTGATATATGATCCGTTTTTAGTTAAACCGTTAAACCGTGTAGTCACACATTCACATTCTCACGCTTTCACTAGTTCTCTTTTCACATTTAATCAAAATCATCTGCTGGGCCTGTTTTCTGGCCCCCCATTGGGCAGTGGAGGGAGGGGAGGGTTACAGTGAGGGCTCTGGTCAAAAGAATGCATCCACAGGGGTGTCCCATTTTACCTGAAAAGGGTCGGTGTGGGTGCAGGGCTTTAAAAAAATGTTTTAAATCAGTGGTCTCCAGCTCTGGTCCTGGACAGCTACAGGGTCTGCTGGTTTTCATAGTCACTCTGCACTTCATGAATCAATTGGAGCTCTCCAGGACCAGGGCTGGGGACCGCTGTTTCAAATGTTTTAAGCCGAGCACCAATTTACCTGATTCTGCTCATGAAGGTCTTAATTGAAGTCCATGATTAGTGAATTAGTTGCATCGGGTATCTGTAATGTCTAACTGGGTTGTCCAGTCTACTGGGCTGAAACAAAATCCTGCATCCACACTGGCCCTTTTCGGATAGGACGCCCCTTGTCAAGTACAGGGGTCAGTTAATTGATCAAATTAAGCAGATGATTCAACTGCCCCCCCCCCCCCAACTTACCTGGTTTCCTGTGTCTGAAATGGCTGCCAATTTTAGGATCAGAACAACGAGGCAGCAGACATCCTTGAGTCCCCGGGACCAGGTGTGTAGAGCCTTGTTCTAGAAAAGGGGGCTACAGTGTCTTCTGTGTCAACCGGTGTTTTGGGACTTGAGTGATTAATTAAAGTCATTGACTGGCAGAGAGTCCAAACACTTGGTTAACAAAGCCAAAACTGGCTGTGAATTGAAAGGAAACCACAAAAACCTACAACCAAGGAGGCTGATTAACTCCATTTTGAACCCCAACTGTGCATGTGAATGATGACCATGGTCCCGTCAAGATTCTGTCTTGGAATTTGGAAAAATCAATACATTTAACTCCCCCCCCCCAGCCAATGAGTTTACCCAGAAAAGAAGTTTAAGACGGACAACCAAAGCTATACGCAATCATGCTATCCCACGCGTACAATCATAGCCGCGTGTATGTCGTCCGCCCCCCCACCTCCCCTTCACTATTCTTCTCATTGGAAGACGAGCTGTTCCATGCAGCGGGCTGCACGCGGAGCCAGCTCGAGACTCTGGCGGTTTAACACTCCCCCCAGGTTCACTTCGACAACGGCAGGTTGCGCCAGATAATAAAAGTGGCGCGGTGGCGTCGTCGCGCGGAAGAACCGCAGCAGCCGAGGCGCTGTTTTCTGCCCAAGGGAAGAGTTCGCTCAAGCGATCGCGGCGGCGTTGAAATTTAGAGCCAGAGCTCCCCCTGCGTGCCGCCTACGGTACTGCACCTGCTCTCCCGTCTTCTGAAAATCGGCTCCGTATCCACTGCAAAGTATCCAGTCTGTGATTTCCAAACTCTCCGAGGGTTGTGCGATGTAAACGCTGATAAATGCGGGTGAACTAGACGACTTTCATGTCTTTGCCCTTGCACGCCCTTGCACACCTGCACCTTTGAGAAAATCACCTATAAAAAACTACCCAGAACCAGAAGCGAGGGTAAAATTTCGGATCACGGTGCTGGGTGGATGTCCTGGCTGTAGCTAGAATAGTCCGGAAGCTGACAAAAAATACACAATGAATTAAGTGATGCGAGAGCATTAAGGACGGTGTCGCAACTGATTTAGATAGAGGCCTTGTATGTTGTTCTGGACAAGAGCATCAGGCAAATAAACGTGATGCCAAAAGCATCATCAACAACAACAACAACAACAACGATTTCTCCCCACGAGACCAGACACTCCGCGGCATTTTCAGCGGTTGAAGTGGGCGCGAGGCATTAATGATAAACAGCTTTTCGCGGCCGACTGACTCATCTAGGCACGGTCGTTATCAATGGGCGCTCGTGCCGCAGGCGGCCCCCATTCATCCCGGTGTTGTTCACGTGTCACGGCGCGACAACAACGGGACGGAGGTTTTTTTTTTTTTGTTTTTTTTTGCAAGCGGTCGGCCGGGAGATAATCGGCAGCAACGAGGATATGTATACATGATCGGATACGCACTAGAGCATTTTGCTAAAGCAGCACAAGGAATAAGCGTCGTTGGACAGGTCGTGGCCCGAAGCTGAAGCTTCCAAGACAGCGAGCCAAGATCTACCAGTGGGTGGCGGGTTAAGTGGAAAAACATGCGTTCTCAGAGACGTTCAGACTAATCCGGGGGTGTCGGATTCCATTCCTGAAGGCACAGGCAGCGTCTGCCGTCTTTCTCGCGTGTGTTTAAACGTGTTTAAGTCGTTAATGAAAGTCATCGGTGGACTAATGAGCTCACGCGCATTGTATCTGCGGCCTACATTAGCATCTCCTGGAAGGGAAACCTGCCGACTCTGCAGCCCTCCAGGACTTGAAATGGAAAACTTCTGCCTAGGCCAGGCGTGTCAAACCCTGGTCCTGGAGGGCGGCAGTGTCTGTCTGGCGGTATTTGTGGGGCTCCTTTCAGTCAGCAGCCAATCGAGGCCCTGAGAACTGTGGACTCTTTAGCCAATCAATGACTCACTTGTGCTGAAACACACCAAAAAGCAACGGCTAGTATACTCAACAGACCTGAGTCAAATACGTATTTGTTTTGGATTCAAATACTTTTCTGTGCTCTATTGATCTTGCCTGGTGTAATTGAGCCTGCCAATATGACCAGAAGGTGGGGTTTTGCACTTTTTGAGAGTATTTCATTGGTTCCAATACACCAGACAAGATCAACAGCGTGTGGAAAAGGATTTGAATCCAAAACAAATATGTATTTGACCCAGGTCTGATACTTATTTTTACATCTTTAAAATAATATGGGCAGCAAATGGATTACTTTTAGTCACCAGAGCAGAACACCACGGTTGGTTCACATAACTGAGTAGATCCACCTACTTTTGGATTAATGAAGCCTTCCTATCCCATCGCTGCATTATACTACACCGCTGCCCTAGATTGCCCCGGCAGCAATGGATTTCACTCCCGTGTGGTTAAGAACGCGCTTCCGTTGGGGGAACTATGTCAGTTAGACTTCCTATCTAGCACACACACACATATGTATCCAGTGTTGGGGCTACTTGTTTATGTTACCGTGTCAGGAAAAAATGGCTCTGGGAAGGTTCACCGTTTTTTTTTTTTTTTTTTTAATCTGGCAAGGCTGCACGCTTCTCACTCTTCTTGCGTCAGTGTCTGCGAGGAAATGGCAACCTCCTCTTGGGAAGCCCGGTGACCTCAATTATGGGAATACGGCAAAACGGTTCAGGGAAGTAGGCCTTGCGAGCAGGTGGTTGCAGGTTTTATTCCCGGGACGAGGCATAGCCCTCGTGCCCCGGGATAATGTGGCACAGGAACCGCTTCAGCAAACATCCAGATGTATGAATGTATGGATGTGTTTTTTTTCTGGAGCAAGCAAACCAAGTCTCATGGGAGAAAGACAGCGTGCACACCCCCCCCCCCCCCCCCCCCCGTGAGTGTGTGAATAAAAATGAAGAAGAAAAAGCAGATAAGTGAGCATTGCTGAAGCCTGTGGGGATGGACCTGTAAACAAGCTGCTGACGTTTGTACGCCGATGACTAATTTCACCGTGATGTCTTCAAGTGCGGTAGTGCCATCGCTGAGCATAATGACACACCGGCCAATTAGAGTCTTGAAAGCATTCAGAGAGGGGGTTAGGGGGGTTAGGGGGCTGTGAGGGGTGTGGGGGGGCAGCAGGGGCCAGAAACACGCACGTGTGTATTGATGACCTCATGAACAACAGCCGATAACTGATTTAAAAAAAATTTTACATTTAAAAAAATTTTTTTTTACAGTTGGTCAGTCAGAATGAACTGGCTTGGTGTAATTGAGCTAATTTGTTAATTGAACATGAGGTAATTGGTGGAAACACAAGCCTGCGCAGGCTGACCCTATTGGGACGGAACTGTGCAGCCCTTTTTTTCTATCTGAATGGAGAAGGAAACGGAGACAGATTGGTATCGACACCTGCGACACCTGCGTAAGGCGAGACACTGAGGACACCTGGCGAAAGCGGCGTGTTGCTCTCTCGCAGGCTTGTCGCTTCGATTAAAAAGTTCTCACTCCTTTTTCTCCCCAATTTGGAATGCCCCAAGGCATATATTGGTCATTTTTCCAAAAAAAAAAAAAAAAAAAAAAATTTACATATAAACTGGCATGGTCTGGATTCGAGCTGAGACAGGAAGTGCTCGTCCGTGTGCCACAGTGCGGCGCCTTAACCGAACAGAGCCTCCCCAGCGGCTCAGACCGAGGCCTTTACCGCCACCTCCGCCATCGATCTGGAAGAGCACGGACAAGCGTGCGACATCAGTCGCCATTTCCCATCACTTCAGACCTGATTCACTTCGGCCTTCAGCACACGCTAAACCATTTAGCACACGCAAAGCCAACAACAGGATCAATGATTGGTCATGGTATTTGTTTCGCGCCAACCATTGGTTGCGTCATTGGTTTTGTGTGCACTGAAAAGTTTTGAATCACTCTTTTGTGTGCAGCACAACATATCTGCCACTGGGCCAGTAGGGGTCACTATTGAGCCATGAAACGCTGCCCTCCCAGCTGACTGGATAATGTGGGACTGTTGGCAACATAGACATGCATATTAAACTGGACAGGCAGGCATGCCTTCAGCTAACCTAAGCTTGTGAATTCCTGGAAGCAAGCCTGTAATGCACATACTGAGGGCGACATTGGAGCTCCCATTAAAGTGAACGGGGTATATCAGACTATTGAAGGCAAAATAAAACTTCCCCAGTGGTTATTCTGAAACTCGATTAATGATTGTTTAAGGTTCATATGAAAATCAGATTGTAAAAAATATGTAATACGTAATAAAATATGTACATTTCAATAAATATTTTCCCCCAAGACTAGACTTCTGGACCAAAACAACCACTGTTTCACATAACTGCTGCACATAATGAAATTTATGATCACAAAAAATGGACCGATGAGGTTTTCTTTGGTTGCTAAATCACCTCAGGTTTCTACACTCAATCGGCAGCAAGCACTTTCGCCCTCAACAAGCACGTGTTTCCTGTCACTTCCTCGGCTTCACCGCCTGGCCCCTCCTACCCCGTCCAGTTCCTAAGTACCCTCCATGGCTGGCAGTGGGCACTGCCACAGTTTGGACTGAGTACCAGGGCTTTGCCTGGATGAGCCACCAAGCAGCCGCTAGGCCACTCATTGTGTTTATAGTGTAAAGCCGGGGCTCCCATTTCCCAGACCTCATTCCTAGAAAGCCACCGGTTCTGCTGGTATTTTGTTTTCACACTACAGGCCAGAAGGGAAAAAAAAAAAAAAAACTGGTTTAACAGTTCAAGTGAGTCAGCAGTTCACAAATTAGGTGGGGGAAGGGGGGAGGGGCTTGGCCACACAGAGAAACAGCAGGGGGGAGGGGCTTGTTGACAAGTTAAAGAAAACACAACCACAGCCCAGGATGTGTGCGTGTGTGTGTGCGTGTGTGTCTGACCTCTCTATTCACAAGAGGATATGCCCGCAGTACTCAAAATATGTGTCACAAGGAAGCGATCTGGATCTTTCGGTATTTCAACAAAGAAAAAAAAAAAAAAAAACTCATCATGACAGCAGAAAACAAGTGGGGCGTGGCAACAGAGAAATGATGACTCATTCTTGGCATGCGATAAAAAAGAGAAACGCACACAAGGCTTAATCCGCGGTAAAACATTTCAGTCTTACACTTCCCTGTTGGGAGGGTGGGGCAGGGTGGGGGGTGGTGTCAAGGCGTGCACCAAAAAAGCTGGGGAAACTGACAAGACTGAAAAGAGGCTTTGCAGCAAAGAGTGAAAAACAGACAAGTCTCCTGAAACTGTTCCTTAATTTCAGCGAGGCGGTTCATCCATTGCGTTTGAAGCCGTCTTGCGCCATCTAGTGGCAATAAGTTTAAAAAAAAGTGAATGAAATCTGTGGTGATGGTATTTGGAAACACAAATGCAACTGATAGTCACACGTCTCTCTAAGTTTCTGCAGGTAGGTGCTCTGGGGCAGTGGTGCACAACCTGTGGGTCACGGCCCAGAAGATAAGTGTCTATTGGGTCGCGAAATCATTATGAGTTACCCCTCATTTACACCAATCGTGCCGTTCCTGTGGTACTCGAGCTGGAAGTCACTGAGGGCGACCCAGGTACTTCCTGCTTCACAGTGTAGTACAATGGATAAAGGAGCTGGTCTTGTAAGGTACAGTTCAACATCCGGGTAGGACTCTGCCGTTGTACCCTTGAGCAAGATACTTAAACCATGCATTGCTTCAGTACACAACCAGCTGTATGAATGGATACAATGCAAGTGCTATACAAAAATGTTATGTGAGTCACTCTGGATAACAGCATCTGCTAAATGCCTGAAATGTAATGTAAGGTCATAGGTCATAGGTCATAGGTCATGTACATGGTGTACTCCATCAGTTTTCTGTGTATAACAACACAAAAAGAGTGGGAACAGAGCTGAGAGCAGTACGTACAAGAAGGCATTTATTTCTGATTGCGCGGATGGAAAAATCAAAAGGAAAAAAAATGTGAACCCAAATCATGTAAATTACGCATCTGAATCGGCGAACCTCGTTTAAATTATACCTGTCCGACTTGCGCTCCAGGTCTCCAGTTCTGTCAGCAGTTCTGTCATCTTATTTGCACTTGGCACACAGTCCAAAACGGGCATATTTCAAATGTCCCATCGTGTGAATTTCCTCAAAATGTTCTTCGTAGTTTTCTTCGCATTTGTGTCACACTGCAAACTGGGGCCACCGCTCATGCCCCTCCCCCGTTTGGGAGAGCACAAACTGGCTCCTCCCCCGACGAGCGAAGGTCCGTTCTGCTATTGGCTACTCTCGTCTCCGCTCGGAAACCGGTAACGTTCAGTAACGTGCGATCGAAACTCACGAACAAACCGATACCATCGTTTCATATTTATAACGCGTACAAACGATCCAACCAGCCCCTTCGGAAAAACCAACAGGCGTCACGGCGCAGGTCATCTCCATAGCGACAGCGAGGTCGGTAACAACGCGCCTGCCTTCCGAGGCGTGGGTTTGTCCCTCACGGGCCACCGTCCTCCTGCTCCTCGGGCTCCTCCTCCTCGGGGGCCAGGCTGCCCGGGCAGGGCTCCATGGTAACGGCCACGCCCATGCCGCTGCGGCCCACGGGCATGGCGGTGCTGAAGGTCCACTCGTCCGCACGCGGGCAGTAGCACTCCACGCTGCCCAGGAAACCGTCCTGGTTAAAGCCCCCTGGAACAGAGAAGAGGAGTCAGGATCAGCCCCCTCCCTCTCTGTTACACCCCTCCACCACCCCCCCACACCCCCACACCCCCACACTCCCCACACAGCCCCCTGGAACAGAGAAGAGGAGTCAGGATCAGCCCCCTCCCTCTCTGTTACACCCCTCCACCCCCCCCACACCCCCACACCCCCACACTCCCCACACAGCCCCCTGGAACAGAGAAGAGGAGTCAGGATCAGCCCCCTCCCTCTCTGTTACACCCCACACCCCCACACCCCACACAGCCCCCCGGAACAGAGAAGAGGAGTCAGGATCAGCCCCCTCCCTCTCTGTTACACCCCTCCACCCCCCCACCCCCCACACCCCCACACCCCCACACTCCCCACACAGCCCCCTGGAACAGAGAAGAGGAGTCAGGATCAGCCCCCTCCCTCTCTGTTACACCCCTCCACCCCCCCCACACCCCCACACCCCCACACTCCCCACACAGCCCCCTGGAACAGAGAAGAGGAGTCAGGATCAGCCCCCTCCCTCTCTGTTACACCCCTCCACCCCCCCCCCACACTCCCCACACCCCCACACAGCCCCCTGGAACAGAGAAGAGGAGTCAGGATCAGCCCCCTCCCTCTCTGTTACACCCCTCCACCCCCGCCCCCCACACCCCCACACAGCCCCCCAGAACAGAGAAGTCGGGATAAGCCCCCCCCCCCGATCCCATTTCCCATCTCGAAGAATATACGATTTATATATAGTACATTAGTACGTATGGCCAAAACTTCATTTTAAATGAACAAATGAAATGAGCCAGATAAATAAAGAAATACAGAGGACCGAACCCAGGGAATGTGACTGACTGGCCGTTTCGCACGTTCACTACGTGCTTGCCCTTTTATAACCTCTGCAGTGGCTCCATCCTTCCTCCAGGAAGTATAGTTGTGAAATCCATTACTCATACCCTGCAGCGAAGTGCACTGATAAGACAGGAAGCTAAATTAGGATTTGCTTGTTTGTCTGGTTTCCGTTTAATTAACTGTGCTCTTCTCATCGATGTCCACCTTCGTGTCACGTGATGAGCGTGTCTAGGCAGGTACTGCACACGTGCAAAATTGTACACAGATGAATGCGACTGCATTAATGCGAACCAACAGCTGTTAAAGCCACGCCCCCAGCTTCCAGAGAACAGCTAGTCAGCGTCCCCCTGAATAAAGGGCACACTATAAAGAACAAGATGACTAAATAAAGAACTAAACTACTGAAACAAAAACCAAATGAAAAATATTCTTCATATTCTTCATTTAAACCAAGGCTACTGTATTGAACAATTAAACACAATCAGATTTTTTTTAAAAACTAAAATTCCAATTGGAATTCACAGCTTGTAGTTGTGCACTGACAATGAACTGGACTACAAATATCAGGGGAAAAAAACTACAACTCCCAGAGTCCTCACCTAGTGCATAGATCTTGCCCTGATAGACCGTGACGCCGTGGGCGCTCCTGCAGTGCTTCATGGAGGCCACAGGCTCCCACACGTCCCGGGTGATGCTGTAGCGCTCCACCGTGCAGAGCTGCGCCTGGCCGTCATACCCACCCACCGCAAACAGATGGCCGTCCAGGCATACCAAACCTGGGGGGGGGGGGGAGGGGGAGGGAGAGAGAGGGGGGAGGGAGAGAGAGAGAAAGAGAGAGACGGGGGAGGGAGGGGAGAGAGAGAGACGCGGAGAGGGAGTGGGGGGAGAGGGAGGGGGAGAGGGAGTGGGGGGAGAGAGAGGGGGAGAAGGAGTGGGGGGAGAGGGAGGGGGAGAGGGAGTGGGGGAGAGGGAGAGAGAGAGAGAGAGACGGGGGGAGGGAGGGAGGGAGGGAGGGGAGAGGGGGAGAGGGAGAGAGAGAGATGGGGACACAAATGAGGTCGGCCATAACTTTCGACAATTATGGTAGGGAATGCATGTGTGCGTGAGCGTGAGTGTGTGTGTCTGCGTGCGCATGCATGCACGTGTGTACGTGTGCCCGGATACACGAGTGTGTCTGCATGTGTGTGTGTGTGTGTGTCTGCGTGAGCGAGCGTGAGTGTGTGTGTCTGCGTGAGAGAGCGTGAGTGCGTGTGTGTGCGTGAGAGAGCGTGAGTGTGTGTGTCTGCGTGAGAGAGCGTGAGTGCGTGTGTGTGCGTGAGAGAGCGTGAGTGTGTGTGTGTCTGCGTGCGCATGCATGCGCCTGCGTGTGTACGTGTGCACGTGTGCCCGGATGCATGAGTGTGTGGGTGGTACGCGCGTGTGTGCGGCCCTCACCCAGCCCGCTGCGGACCGAGCCCATGGGGGCGATGGGCTGCCAGCTGTTGGTTTCGGGGTGGTACCGCTCGGCTGTCCTCCAGCGGGTCACCCCGTCGTACCCGCCGGCCACGTAGAGCACCCCGCCGCAGGACGCCACGCCCGCCCCCAGCCTCGCCACCGACATGGGCGACACGAACGCCCACTGGTTCGTCTCCGGGTCGTACCTGCGCGGGAGAGCGCCGGAAAGCGTGATCTTCGTCACCTTCGTCACTTGCACTGCCACTGTCGTCATCAACATCATCCTCATCATCACTACCATCATGATCAACATCATCTTCATCTTCATCATCGTCATCATCATCATCATCACAATCGCCATTGTCTGGGCACAGATGCTGGGGCTAGATGAGAGATCTGGAGCTCCAGTCTGGGAGGGTCATAACGTCCGCTGTTTCTTTTTGGAGCGTTTCAGTAGTTAAGTACTTATTTTAAGTCACTAACTGGCTAAAGAGTTCACACACACACACACACACACACACACGCACGCACACACACTGTTTTAAAAGGCCTAAACTGGCTGATGGTTGACTGAAAATACACAAAAACATTCAGACACAGTCTTCATCTCTCTGCAAGTGGAATTAGACATTACTGGCACAGATGTACAGGAGGAAGGTCCTCCAGGCTATTTCCCAGAATCCTGTGCAGCTGCAAAGCCATACTCAGATCTGCTGTCTCACCCAGCCCAAACCTCATCTCTGTAGTGTAAAACCAGCAAGTTCTCACAACAGTTAAACCACCATTCATTCACAAAAATATGCAAAAAGGTTTCCCAGTATTGATAAAGTGGAATATATATATATATTGCTGTGAAATATAATTCATGTAGTTTCCAAAAATTCAGCATAATTACAGTATATTGCGGAATATTCCAGTAAGGGGTGGGTCAGCAAAAATGTTTTCAGTGCATTTTCATTCGTCGTTTGTTACGTGACTTATGTGCACACCAGCCGAGTCACAATGACAAGCGAAACCCAGACGGAAGTATTCAGCCGGGTCAGCCCCAAAAGACTCCCACGCCAGGTATGCAGGTTGTGAAGCCGCACCTGCCCCGGGGGGGGGGGGGGGGGGGTTGGCATGTTAGGCCTCAGCTGCCTGTTTCTCAGGTGCAGATCTACAAGAAACTGACAACACTGACGGGTGAGTCGAGCCAAAGCACTTGTGGGCCGATGACAGATCTCATGTGCTTTTGTCAGCAAGACATCCACCCACCCACACACCCACCCACACACACACACACACACACACACACAGGCACACACACACACACACACACACACACAGGCACACACACACACACACACAGGCACACACACACACACACACAGGCACACACACCAAAAACACTCAGCTCTCAGCTTTCGGTTTGCCGAGAGCAGTTAAGTCCGGCCCACACACACACACACACACACACACACACACACACAGGCACACACACAGGCACACACACACACACACACACACACACACACAGGCACACACACACACCAAAAACACTCAGCTCTCAGCTTTCGGTTTGCCGAGAGCAGTTAAGTCCGGCCCACACACACACACACACACACACACACACACACAACCTGCTGCTAAGGCGTCCGTTGCTAACGGCGCGCACGTCTCCGCCCTGCAGCTCCACGGAGGTAAAACCGATACTGCAGGGGCCTCGAGGACGCGCGTGTTTCGTTTCTGCGTTTCGTTTCTGCGTCCGGCCCCTGCAGCCGAATGCGTGGGAGAGAGCAGGTGGAACCCCTCGGACGGAGAACTTTACTCGCAATGCACCGGCTGCCGCAAACGAGAAAAAAAACAAAAAAGGTTTTGCTGCTGTTGTGACGACAGGCTAAAATGAACGATGTAGCCTTAGCTAAAACACGTGCGAGCATCCAGCACTGTTCAGAATGAATTTATGAATGAAAAGCATAACCAAGTGCTGGTACTGTACTTTCTCTCTAACCCCCCCCCCCCACCCCCCACCCCCTCACTGTTCTGACCCAATCAGAACAAGGCTGTGGAGTTGTACCTACACACCACGCTCAGCTACACAGACTGGCCTGCTTGGCACATTTCGCTCATTCACATGAGGAGACCTTGGCCTAATTCCACTGAACGGCCAGAGAACTTTACCCCCCACACAGCCACTGATGCGTGAAAGCCCTCTGTGATGTCACAAAGCCATTAACGACAACGATATCACAGAGATTACCGCAAATTAACCGGACAGTGCACATAATGGTTTCCTGTTTCATTCCGTTTCTTAACCCTTTATGGTGTAAGATCACAAATACGTGATTAGAGTGTCCTTAACTGAACATTCTGTAGTGCTGATGTCACAATCACTACTGGTAACTGAAAGCAGTGCAGTTCCACAACACTGACTTAGAATTTTTGAAAAGAAACATTCCAAAAATACATACCGTTCTAAGGGTTAAGGACTTTGATTAGTTACAGGAGTTTCTGGGTCCTGAATTTACTTAACATGACAAGCACAAAATTTGGAATGTTTCGACTTTAAGAGAAAGGTTTCGTCCTGCATTAAGAACACACAGTCGACCACCTGGCTGGTCCAACAAAGTACTGTCTGTACCTGCTGCCTTCCTTCAGAAGCAAGAGAGGACTACTAACAGAATGAAGAGTTAAGCCCCTGACAAGTCAAGCTATTTATTAATTCATTAGTCGGGAACAACGCAAATTAACCTCGCTGCACGTTTAAAAACAAGAAACAGACCAGCCGCATCCAAGCCTTACGGCCAAGGCCAACGTCCCCTGTCCCCAGTTCGGCTCTGGTTCTAAAAACAAATCCGTATTTGTACAGAATATTTAAAAAAAAAAAAACTGTTGTTATTCGACGTCGCGCGCGGAACTCACCGCTCCACGGTGCTGTGGTGGGCGGAGCCGTGGGCGCCCCCGACGGCGTAGATGCTGCCGTCGACGGCGGCCACGCCCACGCGGTTGCGCGGCACGCCGAGCGAGGCCAGCCGCGTCCACCGGTTGGTCATGGGGTTGTAGCAGCACAGGGCACCGGACTCGCAGTTGTCGTGCGTGGACAGGTTGCGGCCGCCCACCGTGTAGAAGAGGCTGAACAGGACGCAGGCGCCCAGGCCGCTGCAGGGGGCCGCCATGTCGGCCAGCCGCAGCCACGTCCCCTTCCGCGGGTCGAAGGCCTCCATGGACGGCACCGACCGCTCCTTGTACCCGCCCGCCACGTAGATCAGCTGGTTGCCCCGCTGAGGCGCAATCGGGAGGGGCTTGCGGAGGGACATGTCCTGGAAGATCTTGGACAGGAAGTCCCTGCGGGAGGATTTGGAAAAGTGTTTGTGCTTCACACACACACACACACACACAAAATTTACAATTGTTTTAGGTCCGTGCACCATTTCTCAATTAAACTACAACTCCCAGAGTGCCCTGGGGCACGGCCTCCACCTCCCCAGGCCTCTTCGCTTCGCCTGCAAGCGAGGGCCGGACGGACTGGCGAACGGGGTCACTGGTGGACCGGCAGCCGATTTCTTTCACCGCTGGAGTTGTCCAGACACTGTTCGGGTTTTGGCTTCTTGGTTTTGTTTCAATGCCCAGGAACCCACACTTGCAGTAACTAGGCCTCAACTTACATCACGTGTGAGTCTACAACGTGATCAATTAAAAACGGTCACCACTTCATTCAAGGATAATTTGCTACACAGCACATTACAGAAAACGAAAGTGTTTGTGTAGCTGCCTGAAAACACAGATCCTGGGAAGAGAATATGGGATGCATATTCTTCATGTTCAGTGATTTGTGACATAATCCAGTTCATTAGGGTAAATCATCCATAAATAATAATGTTATTGTTATTAATTATGAGCAATTAGCTGCTCATTACATTTCAGGGGCTGCAGTTGTTGTTGAATGAAAAGCAGCAGGCAGGGTTGGGGGGTCATCCTGCTTTACTGCTGTACGTCAGGTGAGCATACCTGCAGGAGTCTCAGGTGAGTCGCAGGTGAGCGTACCTGCAGGAGTCTCAGGTGAGTCTCAGGTGAGCGTACCTGCAGGAGTCTCAGGTGAGTCTCAGGTGAGCGTACCTGCAGGAATCTCAAGTGAGTCTCAGGTGAGCGTACCTGCAGGAGTCTCAGGTGAGTCTCAGGTGAGCGTACCTGCAGGAGTCTCAGGTGAGCGTACCTGCAGGAGTCTCAGGTGAGTCTCAGGTGAGCGTACCAGCAGGAGTCTCAGGTGAGCGTACCTGCAGGAATCTCAAGTGAGTCTCAGGTGAGCGTACCTGCAGGAGTCTCAGGTGAGTGTACCAGCAGGAGTCTCAGGTGAGCGTACGTGCAGGAGTCTCAGGTGAGTCTCAGGTGAGCGTACCTGCAGGAGTCTCAGGTGAGTCTCAGGTGAGCGTACCTGCAGGAGTTGGCCTTGCTGAGGATGGGACAGGACTGCAGCTGCCTCTTGAGGAACTTGGCGGGCAGGGCGTAGATGTGCACGGCGTTGAGCAGGGCGTGGAAGTACTGGGCGCGGCCCTCCACGTCCCAGCCCACCCATTCGCTGCAGGCCTTGTACACCTCCGACTCGCACAGCACCTTCAGGCTGTCCTGGCTGATCAGCTCCAGCAGCTGGCAGTGAGACAGGCAGAAGAACTCCTCCTGCTTCGTCACCTGGACGGGGGGGGGGGGGGGGGGGGAAGGGGTGGATCACGAGAGCAAGGACAAAACACACACACACAAAAAAAATTTACAATTGTTTTAGGCCTGTGCACCATTTCTCAATTGAACTACAACTCCCAGAGTGCCCTGGGGGCACAGCCTCCACCTCCCCCCAGGCCTCTCACCTCGCTGAAGTGCGTGTTGATGTACTCGCGGCCGCGCAGGTGCAGCTCGCTGCAGCCCACGTCCTCGGCGAAGCGGGTGATGCCGATGACGTTGGCCGGCTCCAGGCTCTTGGACAGGAAGTCGCAGCAGGCCTTGGCCACGCCCTCCACCTGGTAGCGCATGGCGGCCAGCAGCACGTGCAGGACGCACTTCTCGCCCACCGTCACGCGCGAGGTGTAGGCGAAGTCGATCAGGCGCCCCACCACCTGCGGGCACACGTCCTGCAGAGTCACCTCCGTGGCGTGGCACTCCCGGAAGTTGTGGGTGAACATGGCCTTGAAGTAGGGGCTGCAGGCCGCCAGCACCACCTTATGCACCTGGAGAGAGACGGGGCACAGCGGGACCTTCAGACGACCTTTAACCTCTGACACAGGAGCACCAAGCTCTTACCGTAAAAACAGGGCTCCCCAAACTTATCCAGAAGGGGCGGGTGTGGGTGCAGGTTTTTGTTTTAGCCCAGCACCAAGACACCTGATTCCACTAATTAACTAACCATGGTGTTCAATCAACACCTTGATTAGTAGAATCAGGTGTCCTAGAGTTGGGCTAAAACAAAAAACCTGCATCCTGCACCACGAACCTTTTCGGATAAAGCTGGACACCCCTCAGTTAACCAGATGCACAGGCATCCGCTGCAGTGACTGCACAGCGCAGATGGTAGCGGCTGGTTGCATGGTTGCAGGCAGCACAGTTGCAGATTGCATGATTGCAGGTTGCATGGCTGCACGGTTGTATGGCTGCGGGCTTCATGGTTACAGGTTGCATGGTTGCTGGTTCCACGGTTGCAGGCAGCACAGTTTCAGATTGCAGGTTGCATGGCTGCACAGCTGCATGGTTGCAGGGTTGCAGGTTGCATGGTTGTTGGCTGCATGGTTGCATGTTGCACGGTTGCTGGATACGCATGTGCACATATGCAGGACTGCGTTCTGGTGAACTGGAAGAGCTCATAAATGCCATTGCTCCTCTCAAATGACAGAACAAGGAAGTTTTTAAAATCTTGACAAATACAACAAATGACCAAACAAGAACCAGAGAAAGCGTTTGTTTGGATGTGTTAATCCATTAGGAATCTTATCTGGAATCTCGCAAGGAGAACTGACTGCTCGTTCTCAGTCTGTTGAACTAAAACCTCTTGTTCTTGGGTTCCTTTCAAAAACACTTACCGATTTGTTCCGCAAGATCAGACATGCATGTTAAATGATTCATTCTGAATTAAACTGCTTATATATTTATATATTTTTTTTCCCCCACTAAGAATTACCCGAGGACCTTTCTGAGTCACGCAAAGAATAGTCTGTTCTTTGCAGATCTTCTCCTAAGTTTTCACGAATCCCATCATTTGCCCTTATTATCCTTTTTTCATTCCTAATTTTTAATTAAAAAGTTTAATTTTAAACTTGGCCTCTCTGAACACTGCTATCTCAGCCATTCCACAGGCTGTGGTCGAGGTCCTGGACTCTTCTGACAGACTCGTCTATGAGCCAGTGACCATTTCACAGCTAGCGTCTATTGGAAGGCCACTGTACTGGTAAGTGGCTGCATCCATATAGTGCGTCTTCCAAGCAACTACCGCGCAAAGCGCTTTGCAGTGAATGCCAGCCTGCCGGCCACGCAAGGCGCCAATCGGCTTAGGCGTCCTGTTCAGGGACGCTTTGACACGCCCAAAAATGTCCTGGGACACACACAACAAACCAACAACACTCGGGTTGCCAGGCAACTGCCCTACCTGAGCAAACGGCGTCACTGTATCTGGCATTAAGGACAACTGGTCACCCGTGGGCATCATAGGTGTGGCTCAAGGAGGACGGTGGGGGCAAGGAGGACAAAACGTGTTCAATCTCGGGGGGGGGGGGGGGGTACGAGGGGTACTTGGGGTCCCCCATTTCGTGGTCATATTTGGCCAAAGACACAGTCGGAGACCTGTCCTGTCCCGCGAACGCCTTTTCACGAACCAGCGAGCCCAACGAGCCCTCCCCGGGGCTGGGGGCGGGGGTTGGGGGTTGGGGGGGGGTGTTCCTCACCTTGAAGTCGACGGAGGCGTCCTTGTAGGTGACGTGCAGCACCAGGTCGCACAGCATCTCGCTCTGCCGCAGCTCGTCCATCACCTGCAGGGCCTTGGAGGGGTGGCCCTCGATGGTGTAGTCCAGGTACCCCAGCCCTTTGGACGACGGGACGGCGATGGCGGAGAAATCCTCGTCCTTGACGGGCCTCTTCTTTTTTGGACATAGCATTCTCTCCGATGTGTGCGGGCCTATTTATTTATTTATTTATTTATTTCATTTTTTTCAGTGAATGGTTTGGGTGGAGATGAGGAAGCTTGGAGACCTGGGGGAGGTTCCAGAGGGGCGAGCCAGTGAGACATCGTTCACAAAAAAAAAAAAATGTTTTTAAAGAGAACACAAAAACAAGCAGTCAAAAATAAAAATAAAGCAAACACAAATAAATATATAAATAACTGATGAGTCAGATCTCAGTTTCGGAAACCAGATGAGGGCAGCTGCTCGCTTCTCTCCCACTCCGTTTCCCGGGCCACAGGTGTGAAGATGACCTGGAGCTCCACACGTCCTGGACCTCCTGGATCTCCCGCTTAGACCCACCGGGCGAGACAGGAACCCGCAGCCATCGTCTGAGCTCACACCGGTCCAGATCTCATCAGCTGCGCATACGAGGCCTGCCGCACGGGTCACACCGGTCCAGATCTCATCAGCTGCGCATACGAGGCCTGCCGCACGGGTCACACCGGTCCAGATCTCATCAGCTGCGCATACGAGGCCTGCCGCACGGGTCACACCGGTCCAGATCTCATCAGCTGCGCATACGAGGCCTGCCGCATGGGTCACACCGGTCCAGATCTCATCAGCTGCGCATACGAGGCCTGCCGCATGGGTCACACCGGTCCAGATCTCATCAGCTGCGCATACAAGGCCTGCCGCACGTTACTCCAACCCGGGCTCACGGGAAGTGAGTGACATCGCCATGGTAACGCATGGTGATGACCGCCAATGGGACCAGGCCTGAAAACATCTGGAAAAAAAACACAAAAAGAAAAAGAAAAAGATTTTCAAATAGGCAAAAAAAAAAAAACAGAACTCAATCTCTTTGCTGTCAGTGTTAACTAGTTTTAATTTCTAACATTGTTCAATGCATCAGCATAATCTACTCATATGGTAAATTAAACCCTTCAATCCCCTTTAATTTCTGGAAGGAAAGAAAGCAGATGAACAGGTCTGTGGCAGTACCATGAAGTCATACAGTACACCTGCACCATCTCTTAAAATATATATTTTTAATATTATATTTACAATGTTATGCCACTTAGAAAACTTTAGCCCCTAATCAATATTATGCCACTTTAGTTTCACCGGAGCAATTGAATTATGCATCCCACTTAGGAAAACAGTGGCAATGCCCCACCTGGGAATCAAACCTGCAACCTGTATCCAAGTAAAGATTATGCTACACCAAATAAGTTCATCAGCTGTGGGCGAGGTTAAAGCATGACACACAAACACACCCACACACACATGCACACACACACGAGTTACCACGGGGGCTGAGAGCGTAACAGCTTCAAAGCGCTACAGATTACCCATAATCCTCAGAGTCAGAAGAGCAGCTTTGCTCCCAGCCGTGTCAGAGAAATGGCGCCACCAAGCCGCCGCCACCGTGCCGCGGCGTACCGGCTGCTAGCAGGACTCCGTGCCGAATCACGCCACTCGCGACTACGAAACCGGCCAACGCACGTTCCAAAAAAAAAAAAAAAAAAAAACTTTCAAGCAGGGCCTGTGACGTACGTTTGCCAGTTGCAAGATCAGCAGAGAGAACTGCATGGATCACAAATCTGGTTTCACTTCCCCATTTCTGCCGGAATGCACACAGGAAGTCTACGGGGGGGGGGGATTTGGGCTGATGGAGGCGGGGCTTAATGGGTGAGACATCCTGAATAAGGCGCTGGCTCGGTGCCCTGTAGCTGTATCCTAACTGGGCCCGTGCGAACAACAGAAGAGTGTCGGTTGGCAGAATTGTCCCCGTCTCGTCACGAATGAGCGCCCCCTCTGGTGGAACGGGTTCCTGCAGTCTGTAAGCTGCACATGAGGAGTCCTCAGAAGCCGACAGCAAAACTACTGCCAAAATTTTCCACTACAGTTTCTCACTTAAAATGTTCACGGTTGAGCTGCGTCTATCATTATATTCAAGCATTACTTTTTTTGTTGCTATACTCCAGCTAGTTCCAGCTAGTTATAGACGCGGAGAAAGGCTGAATTCGTTCCACAGCACACGCTAAGGAGAAGGAATCCCACTGCCCCGGCGGGGGAATGCGTGGTCACAAGACGCTGAGCCACGGTCTCCTGTGACCGGCGAGGGCTGACGGCTGGCGACAGCATAAAGGCCGATTGTGCTGGGCGAACTCGTAAGCCGCTAATCTGGAATTTAACCCTTTGAAAAGCAAGGTCCTTTTTTTCTGGAAGGTCTTTTTCAAAGGCAGTGTTCTAGAACTTTCGCTGCTTTCAGTCACCAGCAGCGATTGTTACATCAGCATTAGAATGTTCAGATAGGAACGCTGCAATCGCATATTTGTGACCTCACACTTCGACGGGTTAACAGAAGGAAGGGGGGGGGCGAAGCTGAAGCTCTGCATCGCCCCCTCTTCCTCAAAATCAAAAGGAAACGGAGAACTGAGGAGAAAGGGGGGGCAGACGCTTAAGTATATGCTCAACTTTCTCTCCTTTCCGTTGCACAGCTGAGCAGGTGTAGCTGTTGTCTCACTGTGCTGAGTGACCTTTAACCTTCCACACATGAATGCAATCACGCACGTACATACGCACACACCCACGAACGCACGCATGCACACACGCACACACAGGAGCACACGCACACACACAAACACACACACAGGAGCACACGCACACACTACCCACACACACACACACATATACAGGGTTTACCAGGACCGGACCACACGCCCTCCATCAGTTAGCCGTGAAGAAAGTTCCAGAAACTGCACCGATAAGACAGGCCAAAACAGGCTTAAGTTTTAAACGCTGTAGGCCGTAACAACAGCACACACTGACAGATCATTCGCCAAAAAAGTCATGTGTTTACACTCCGACAGCAAGCTGGTTTAACACAGGGGAAACCCAATCTTACCCCAAAAGGGCCAGTGTAGGGGCAGGTTTTTTGTTTTAGCCCAACACTACAACACCTGATTCAACTAATTGACCAATCACGGTCTTCAATCAGGTGTCGTAGAGCTGGGCTTAAACAAAAAGCTGCACCCACTTTTTCAGACTGCACACCTGGTTTAGCGCTACAGACTCCACAGGTAAAGCAGCCCTTGATGGCTCAACTTTCTGCCTGAACAAGAACTTCTGAGTCATGAATCACCAGATGCACCGACGATGACTTTCCAGTCCTAGATTCATCCAGTGGTAGTGTCTTCAGAATACTTGTCAGAGCAGTGACAACAGGCACCTGGCTGAGGATCATCATTGGATGCGCTGCAGGGAGTTGTAGCTCAAGAATGCGCTGCTGGGAGTTGCAAAACTCATAAATAACACAATTTTGTGCCACTGGGAGTGGTAGTTCAGGAGTTGCCAAAAGTCATAATACAATTTTGTGCACCTGTAGCACAGTACACACACACACACACACACACTGAGGAAATGTTGGCCAAGGACCAGCAAGGATACATCAACCTTAAACGGATAGCAGTTATCTACCTCAAACGGAAAGCAGTGACTTCCTGTTGTCCTGCATATTACATTACGACGTTTAGCAGACAGCCTTATCCATTGCAGCTTGCACACAGAGCATAATTTAACACACAATCCATTTATACCCTTTGATATTTTCACAGAAGCGTTTTGAGTTAAGTACCTCGTTCAAGACTACAAACGGCTGGGAATTCCCCGTCTGGGAATACAGCCTTCCTACTTCTGAATTACAAGCCCATCTGTGGACCGTTTTGTGACGAACCCACGTGGTTCACGAGGGGGCTGTATTAGATCGCTCGAGAACAACAGTAAACAACCCCCTCGGCTTTAAAAAAAAATGTTTTTTTTTTTTTTTTTTTACTACTAAAGCACACAGCAGGTCTTAACATGGACTCCTTTAAGACGGATTCTCGGACAGGATACACGTTCATGTTTTACTCCAAAGGCATGTCTGACTAGAGTGCATTCGGGGTGCGTTTGAATACACAGACATTCAAGGCATAGTCCTGACATTAATAATATTGAGCATCAACAATATTGATACGACAGGAGTGATCCTTCACATAGTGTGCCTGACACTCGGTGACAGAATATTCATTACAGCTTGCAAATATTCTCTGCAAAAAAGACTTCGCAAAGTGATCTGACGCAGAACCGCTATGGACAAGTCTACATTTCCCATTCTATCATAAATCACCGAGGCAAAGTACGTATTTTGGGCCCGATGGAAAACAACGTGACAGATTAAAAGTCGCTCTGAATAGGAGCGTCTTGCTGGATGCACAACTGAAGAATGTATTGTTGCACAGCGCGTT
This sequence comes from Anguilla pacifica, assembly GCA_039654925.1. Taxonomy (NCBI): domain Eukaryota; kingdom Metazoa; phylum Chordata; class Actinopteri; order Anguilliformes; family Anguillidae; genus Anguilla; species Anguilla pacifica. The sequence continues at coordinate 4,666,311 of CM077289.1, forward strand.
CAAGTGAAACTGTTCAAACCCGTACGACTGGTCGCACGCTCCAGCTTTTCTAGGACTAATTCTAACGTCAAATTCTGAGGCAGAACTGTTACCAAAAATGTTAAGTCTCGTTCAAAAGATGGAACGATTTACTTCTAACCGTCAGAGCGAATTGAACCCGTAACCTATATAGCCTACACGTTAACCGAAATACAATTTTTATTCCATGAACAAACGCATTCGCCAACTGCAATTCATTGACAATAAATGACATTAAAGACATTAAAAATTACTTAGTTAGTAAAAACGTTAGTTGAAAACGTGTAACGCAGAAGGGTATAATAACTGATTCTGTGTAAAGCTGTACCGTCCAATGCCTTAAATCTTATATCTGCGTGATCACAATTTTAACCTGGTTGTGCAAATATTGCCACAGCGCTTCTAGTCCATTTTCCAGATTCATAAGAGCTCACACTTTTCACTTCCTCTCAACGGAAACGCGTTTATGTTCGGCACTGAATACAGCTAACCTACCGTGACAATGAGCCACATAGTGGCAGCTACATTTCCGACGAAAAAAATCAAGTTTTTCAAACGGAGCTCTCAGCTGTTACTCACCTGAAACAGGAACCTAAGGCGCGATAATTCCACAGCGAATTTGACTTCTAAGAACGCGCTAGATCAACAATGTGAGAGCTACGAGAAGTGGTAGCGATGCTATCAATGCTACTTTCGAGCGATCGTTCAAAACGTGCGGTGTGAATAAGACGGATGGCATCGCAGTTTCGTCCCAACCGCACTGTTTCCCGGGAGTTCAAAGTTCTGCGACGAATCACTTTTTTTTTTCAGGCCTCGGTCTCGTGTCACAGACCGAGTTCCCTAGCTGCGCGCGCGCACAGAACTCACCGGGCACATTCGGTGCTCGGGGCGAATGGGCATCGCGCCCGAATGCTTAAACTGCACTATGTCAACATCAGCATGACTAGGCAACTTCATATTCTTCCGAAGCGTGTGTACTGAAGGGGGGGGTGTAAAAGCCCCATACTGAACAAATAAACACGGAAAGAACCGAAAGTAAACCCTGGTGTCATGCGGGTGCTATTACCTTCAGCCCGGAGGCGGGAGACAAATTGTTTCCAAATTAGACGTCAGCGGATTAGCCAATTGTTGACATTCTGTCTGAATGCAATTGACCATTCAGACATACATTCACCAGGTATGGGGAAGGATGAATTATGCCGGCGTAATGGTTATGGTAAACGGGACGGCAACATATTTCCGTGGTGTTATTTGCGTAGGATGAAAATTAATTATCCTTATGAAGTATGAAGTATTGCGCCACGTGTGACGAAGAACTACTGAATTCAAATCCGATTTATTTGTATATTATTTGTTTATGTTTTTACACAAAAATATGCGATATGATATATTTGGCAAGACTGAGTCTGAACCCAACCCCCCCCCCCCAAATAAAATAAAATAAAAAATCCATTAAAATAAAATTAAATGAAATTCCAGCAACTTAAATACATAAAATCTTCAATGGGAAGAAAGGACTGTGGACATAGATATTTTGTTAAATTCACGAGACGTCTTCGGGTCATGGGTCGTGTCAGTAACAACACGAGGCCCAGAAATATGTGGTCCAAAACCTCAATTCGTACTCATCAATTTTGTCGGTATTCGAAAGACACTGTGTACCTATGAGCTAGAGGTGGCTTCTATGTCTCTGTTTTTTCTTCTTTTAACATACCCACTGCCATTTTGTCGTTGACATTTATACCTTGTCGTGGCTCTTTTGCTGCTGAATAAAATAACCCAGGATAAATAGAAACGGCCTGTTGTTATTTCAATCCTGTTTATATGGAGTAATTTACAAAAAAACACAAGTTATGTTGTAGCCTAGTTATGCGTCTGAGAAATGGGCAAACTTGTGTCCGTGCTGACTTGTTCAATAATACACATTTCTGGGCACAGTTGGCCCTCTGTAAACTCAGTCCTCTTCATATCTGTCATTTCCAGCAACAAATTTTAAAAAAACAAAACAAAACAAAAAAAACAAGTGAATAGCAATCATTTTGGAGCAGTCATCGCCTATCGCGTTTACTCTGATAAGGCATAGGTGACACTCTGCTCGAGTTTGGCGCGAATACATTTGTTTTCATCGGAGAACCGCGACGCCGCGCGTAAAATTTGGAACGTTCTTTCTCTTGAGCTAAAGTTGCAACGGGGTTGGACATTATGGGCTACAGTGACCGGACTAACGCGCTAATGCACGGACTACTTAAGATTTCCTGCAAATCTCCCCCCACAGCGTCTTGCTTTTGAAGTACTGTAATAAGCTGCCCTTGTATGCTAAGCGTGACGACCTCGCAAAAATAATAATAATAATGATAAATTATTTTTGCGCGCATGCTTAATCAGTTTATGGGCTTCCCTTTTACCAAGAATGAATGCATGCCCCCTAGCCAACCAAAGAGTTTACTTTGCCTATCAGACAAATAAAGTGCGTGTGTTTGCTTGCAACTGGAATGGCTTTTCCAGCGACAGCGCATAAGGGAGGGGCTCAGAGTAGGGCTTTAACCACATCATTATGACCAAGCATTCCCGTGGAGGACAGCTGTGTTTAACTGGAAGGATTTATGTTCATATTGAAAGCACAATATTAATGTCGGAGTAGCCTACTAACACGTATTAATACATCTGTACAATTTGCAGGAGGCATTTGAATGTGCAGTAAAATGCTCAGCGTTAAATTAAGTCTGATAATGCATATTTTACTCTGATCGAGTACATGTGATCCCTATAATTGGAGCCCTGTAAATTCTAGTCAGAGCTGCATCAACGCGGAACATTTCACTATTTACCAGTCTACGTGATAGTGCCGAAGTGGAATCTGTTGCAAGGAGCAAAATTTAAGAAAGATTTTATATGAGGTGACCAGATACATACACCCTGGCGCAGGACGTGGTTAAAGCTATACGCCTCCAAGGGGTGGTGTTTGCAAAGAGGCGTAAAATTTTAAGAGGTAATAAAGATGGCGAAACATAGGTGGCAAATTCTAAAAATAGGTGTCAAAGGTGTTTGCTGCATCTGTTGCATACAAAAACTACCATCTTAGACTTCAAGACCAACATTCCTTGGCCAATACTCTCTGAAACTGGCTAGAAACAGCACCTGTCGATGTGTGACTGGTGTGGTGTACGTGCTCATCTCAGAATTTAGTAAAACATTAAGGTCAGGGCTGCCCTCTACTGGTGGTATTTAGAATAACAAATGCATTTACAATTAATGGTACAACTCCTTAAACATCGAATACAATTGTACAAATGATGTTTTACTTTAATAACTTTCATAGTTTCTCATGAGACACTGACGATTAATAAATTAATCAAACCATTGAGCCAGTTAGTCAACACGATTAACAACAGTCAGATACATCACAAGAAATTATAGTAACCACATGTGTGTGTGTGTGCGTGCGTGCGTGTGTGTGTGTATTAACAATATGTCACAGTATATTCCATTTTCCATGAGGGTGATTAGAAGCTAGTCTTAATTCCGCTACCCTTGGCTTGCTCACTCTCTCTCTCTATCTCTCTCTCTCTCTCTTTCTGAAAAGTGTGTGTGTGTGTGTGTGCGCGCGCGCCCACGCGCGTCTGTGTGCGTGAGAGTGTGTGCAAACAGTCTAGGGGGCCTTATAATATAAATACTTCTGAGAAAATAAAGCCTTCTCCTTCCTCGTTGTCTCAGGACTTTCGCACCGTCATGTTTCCTGGACGTTATCTTCCACTGGATGTCGGTTACCTTCGGCCTCCAGAAACCGAGGCGCAGTTTCCGCGAAAAAAAACCGTCAAAAAGACAAAAAACTACCGTCCATTTCCAGCACTTTCTCACCCGACTGCCACGTATAAAATTCTTCATTAAAAGCCCGCAAAGGTTTCAGTGAAGCACAGAAGGAAGGTGGATAAACATAAAATGTTGCAAATCCAGAATGGGCCACCGAAAATGTGGAGGCGACTGAGGTTCCTGTTTCCGCCCCCTTCGCTGTCAAATGATATCCTGAGATGAAAGGCGCTATATAATTAGAGTCTGTTCTTATTGGTATTACTGGACTGTGCCCCCAGGAATGTGTTGCATATATATTTTGCACACATATCTACACTGCCTGGCCAAAAACAAAGTCGCTGTTTGGATTTTTTTGGACAGTGCCCACTGTACAAGCCTCTGGAGGCAGTGTTATGATCTGGGGTTGCTTCAATTGGTCAGGTCTTGGCTCAGCAACGTTATGCGGCAATAAAATGAAGTCAGCTGAGTACCTGAATGTACTGAATGACCAGGTTATCCCATGAATGGATTTTTTCTTCCCTGACGGCACGTGCATATTCCAGGACGACAATGCCAAGATTCATCGGGCTCAAATTGTGAAAGAGTGGTTCTGGGAGCATGAGGAATCATTTTCACACATGAATTGGCCACCAGAGTCCTGACCTTGACCCCATTGAAAGTCTTTGGGATGTGCTGGAGAAGACTTTACGGACTGGTATGACTCTCCCGTTGTCAGTACAAGATCTTGGCCAAACATTAATGCAATTCTGGATGGAAACAAATGTTGTGACGTTGCATAAGTTTGTCGAAACAATGGCATGACGAATGCGTGCCGTAATCAAAGCTAAAGGCGGTCCAACGAAATATTAGAGTGTGCGATGATTTCTTTTGGGCAGGCAACGTATATACAGGCAGGGTGTACCCCGGGGTATGTGAACTGGCCCAAAACACCATAATCCCACTGTTATGAGGATATATCCTCCTGTGGGCCCTTAAGGTCTGAGTTTTATTTCTCTTCTTCTCGTTCATTCAGACGCACTCAAATCCACATTCTTCCCCTCCCCTGTAATGACATCTGCGCGCCGGGTCACCGGCTTCAGGAAGCGGACGGGTCTCCCCCCCATTCTGTTTACTCGGGAGCCGCAGTCCAGCCCTGCCTCGGACGGCGCCGCCGAAATTTATGACTTCGATGGGACCGCAGCTGTAAAACGAGGGACAACCGAACGGTGTGAAGCGCACGCCTTTTCCTTCGGTTTTTTATTTTTATTTTATTTGACCCGTTGGGTGTGAGAGAGGGAGAGAGAGCGAGAGACGCTGGACTACAGTCCGGCAAACTTGTCTACAAATCCTCCAGTAAAACCTAGCGCGACGCCATGTCCAAAACTTCATTCGCATGTATCTGTGAATATATTGGTCCACGGCCGACGTGTCAGCGTTTCCACGTCCTAGCGTTCATCAGATTGGTTAGTTTTGCGGTTGTGTCTGCGGCAGTTGGTTGGGCACTCAACCTCATTGCGCAACAGTGACCCCTCTGGCCGGCTGGGGAACTGCGGCAGCGCGGACCCCAACGTCGTCACTTTCTAGTCGCTCCTCGTTCGAGCCGGGCTCTCTCTTGTTGACGATGCTTTTCTCTCAGCACACATTGAAACCAGATGGAAGTGGAATCGGGGAATCGTGGAGAGGGGAGCGGGGAGTAAGGGGGGGGGGGTGGATGGAGGTGGGGGGGGGGGAGCAGGGAGAACCACCGAGGGGTCTGCGGGGAGGTGAAGGTTGGCCCAACAGACAGACAGACGGCGGAAAGCCTCGTCGTCAGTGGCAGCCGCCCGGGCCGACGTACATCTGTCACGCATTATTGGCAGAAATACCACAGGCGATCCGGGGCCTTCGGAAAGTATGCGCGAGGGAGAGGAGCAGCCCTTCGCCAAATTACAAACCTTACGGTCCCGTTTCGGCTCCCTCTCTCTCTCTCTCCCTCCCTCTCTCTTTCTTTCCTTCCTTCTTTCTTTTTATTTTGGCATGCGGCGACTTCGCGCCAAGGGGCAAGAATGCAAAGAAAAAAATCTCAGGGAACTGTTTAACTCGTTGACTAGTATTCTGCAAAAAAAAAACAATTTAAAGGATCAGCCAACGCGGTCTCCTTGGATGCGATTTATTTACATTTCGCCATTTGGCCATTGGCACGGCACACATTCTTCGGTAAACTCAATCCGTTCGTACGGCCGGGACATTTACAGAAGTACGTCTTGCTCAGGGGTACAACGGCAATGTGTGTCCCCCACGTATTCCCAACACGGGAATCGAACCAATAATGGGTTACAAACCCAATTCCCTAACCATTATACTGCACTGCAATTACATTTAATACAATATATTTAGTATATATTTAATATAATATATTTAGTATATATTTAATATATTTTGTATATATTAATGTTTCCATATTTAATATAAATGTGTATTCTTGAAACAGATGACAAAATGGCGGTCAGTATGCTTGTAACAGCGCAGGGCATCCGCACTGCCTGTGAATGCAGGCATGTGCGTGTGTGTGTGTGTGCGTGTGTGTGTGTGTGTGCATGTGTGTGTGCGTGTGGTGTGTGAGTGTGCGTGTGTGTGTGTGTGTGTGCGTGCGTGTGTACGCGTGTATGTACAGTGTGTGTGTGCATGTGTGTGTGTGGTGTGTGTGTGTGTGTGTGTGCGTGTGGTGTGTGTGTGTGTGTGTGTGCGTGTGGTGTGTGTGTGTGTACGCGTGTATGTACAGTGTGTGTGTACGTGTGTGTGTGTGTAGAGTGTGTGCGTACGTGTGTGTGAGTGTAGATGCGTATTGTGTGTGTGTGTGCATGTGTATGTAGAATGTGTGTATGTGTTGCGTGTGTGTGTGTGTGTGTGCGCGTGTATGTAGTGTGTGTGTGTATGTGTGTATGTAGTGTGTGTGTGTGTGTATGTGTGTGTATGTGTGTATGTGTGTATGTAGTGTGTGTGTGTGTGTGTATGTAGTGTGTATGAGTCCTAAAGAGTGTAGAGGGAGCTGGGTGCATAGTCCACATCCGTACGTCACACGCATTAGAGAATCCATCAGAAACGCCCAGGCGAGACGTCAGCCTGAGTCTAATGTGCGGTCTAGATCTGGCGCTGCGTCCCAATCAGACATGATTACACCATCAGGGCCTGAGTGAGTGAGTCTTTCCCCGCTGATTGAAACATGGATGCCAACCAAGATTACACCTGAGGGACGTGATCAGCGAGTCCTGCAAGGCACTGCAGCGTTTCAAGTGCTTCACAGTGTTACATGAGTTCATCACACACGCAGAACACACAACCTCCAGAGGCCCAGCAGAACACGTTTCTTTTTTTCTTTTTCTCTCTCTTCATTTTTTGACATAACAGACGTGTCTTGCTGTCCCGGATGACAAAGTACATGTCGTAGCGAAAATAGTTTCAAAAATATTATACATTTTGCTTGATTTTCATTGAATGCCCCCTTGTGGCACAAGATTCAGCTCGGTAGAATATACGGTTCTTGAGATAACGACCAGAGAAAAAAATAAATTGTTGGATCTTAGGAGGATATAAGACACCTAGTCTAGTTCTGTGACAAAAAAATAATTAATTAATTAATGAATTAATTAATTAATAATTAAATAAATAAATTCTAATAAAAGTGATTGAACCTATTAAGCATTTTTAAATTTGCCCTGTAAGAATCATTTGGCATGCATCTTGCCTGTCAACATTTGGTCATTCAGCAGATGTGAAAATCTACCCTTTCCCTGGAACTGATTTCCAAAATACAAACATAAATACAAAATATGTAGGGTACATTACAAAGGTCTAAATAAACTATGTAGTTACTCAACCTCTTTGATTTACAGATTAAATTACCACTGTGGGGCAGACAACCAGGGCATTTTCTTAGTACCCTTATAAAAAGATCCAAATGTAGAGGATCAAGGTACTGGGACAGTTCAGAAACTAGACTGAGCAAGGCCCCGGAATTCTGAGGCTCAGGTCTCACTGTGATGTCATAATAGCAATGACAAGCGCGCACAGGAGTTCCAAAAGCTACCATTCTTGACACGGGAGTCGAACCCTATCCCCTTACCCAGGAAGACTCCCCCTCTCTGTCTGTCTGTCTGTCTCCCTCTGACGCTCCCTCTCTCTCTCTTCAGCAATCAATGCTCGTGGTAATGTGTTCCACATGCCAACTCTCACCCACTGACTTGCCGTAATCAAGTGTAATCAATGCATCTCCATCTCCTCCCCACCACTTTGTGGTCTGTGGGTGTTGTCATGTGTGGGATGCACTGGGATAAGCTGACTCATGTAAATGTCCTGTTTAATTTGCATCCCTGGCCACACACCAGCACACAGCTTCCAGTTCTATTTTACCCAAAATGGCAACAAGTTTTCATCCCAGAAATTATCTACTTGCATTTTTCCCCCTCTTTTAAAAGAGGCCTTTAACTTAATCATTATGATGCTCTGGCCTTACATTTGAGTGACATATTTAACATACTTAAAAAAAACCAAAAAAAAAACTTGTTTAAATATTTCAATAGCAATGCTGCTCTAGAGCTGCGTTAGAGTTAGGTCTACCTGAAGTGTATTTACTTGCTGGAAACCACAAACCCCGTAACACAAAACAGTTTACTTCGCACAGTAGTAGAGCTGATGTGTTTTCCTGTGTTAGTGAAGACACTCAAACAAGACCCCTCTCTTTTAAAACGGCCTTAAAATTAAGCATGCAAAGCGTCCAAACTGCTTCTGAAGATAACAGAGACAAACAAAACAAATGCACAGCTAGGACTTACAGAGGAAGTTTCCACAAAGCCAATACGTTGCGCACGGACAGGGAACACGGTAAGGGGTCGGCATCCCGCTGCAACACAGTCGAAATTCACCTAAAAATTGAATAAAATAGCGCCCCCCTCCCTCCCCCCGAGACACATTTCCCCGTCAAGACCGATGGGTATCAAGGGTAAGCCTTGGTTGCTTCATCATTTGTGTATTAGTTAATTCAAATTCAATTTTTTTTTGGATTTCTCAATGATTCGCTGTTCTTTTACTTATTTCCCCCAAAAAACCCAGGCAATTATTACCACATGCACAGAATAAACAGTGACCATCTGTTCAGACACCGCTCTACGGAGCTAATCTAACAGTTCCGTCAAAACAGTGCTTCTCAATTGCACCCATTTTAGCTGATTGTTTCCCGATGGTTTTTACGTATACTTTGCAAAACAGATCTAAAATGTAGCCTACTTTCATTCACAGAGAATCCAGCTTTCTGATTCGATTAGCCAATATTCTAAACTACACATGGACAACACATTGGGTTAAAACGGTTTACGATTGTTGTGGAAATTATATTCGATAGTTAGCGTTTCTAATGCATAAAACGTCATAAACGAGTAACGAAAGCAACGATGCTGCCCATGATATGCTAAAGTGAGTGACGTCATGTACTAATTTAGCCTAAAAATTCCCCTCCTGTCCACTTTCAAAGGGGAGGCCACAGATCAGGAAAAAAACGCACATAGGTAGCAAGATAATATGACTAAAGAACTCACTCTATAATATGACTCTATAACATTTCCCCACCTAAAAATTACGAATAACTTGATAGCAACTTAGCTACAGGTATAGCTAAAACGACAGAAACGCGCACGCGTAACCTCACCTCCACAAATGGGTGTCCTTCGAAGAAGAAACGTGTTATGAATTTCTGCTGGTAGGCCTACATCAATTCCAGATGAGTAACTGTAGTAAATTCCTTAAACGCCTTCGCGAAATCAAAAACCGACAGTTAGAGACTGAAATGAGCAAGACTTAGGAAAAACAATTATCATCACAGTTATCAGTTAAACCAGGACTAACCGAAAATCTGATTGGAAACACTCCATACCAAGCGATTTTTTTTCATGTTTTAAAAAAATAATTCGTTGTTTTATTATTATTATTATTATTATTATTATTATTATTATTATTATTATTATTATTATTATTATTATTGTTTAAATAACCCACCCATTTTACAAGCAGCAAATTCGAGGCACGCTCCATGCAAATTAATTCGTAACCGATCTGCGCAGCGCAACCAACATGTACACAGTACGGAGGCTAATAAAAAAAGCCAGAACGTCTCGCCAGTTTTGGCTCGATCGGCTGGTTAAAATCGCTGGCTTAATTTTAAAACTACAATTACGCTAATTGAACATGTTCGCACATCTGTAGTTGAATAAACGCGTTACATCGATGCCTTTCACATTCGAAGTTATTGTGAACTTTTATTATTGTGCCAATTATTTTTTCGCGCATTTTTGCGCAAAGAACGCGCGCATTTTGGTCAGCCGCTAGTGCTCTCAAACGGTGCGTAACTACGTGAAAATCTATTGCGAATCCCTTCATCTGTAATTATTTCCCCGAAAGACGCCGTTGGGTAATTAGGATAACATTGCAAACAGTGGAGGATTGAACTCTGAATTATGCTTCAATTAAAACCGTGCATTTTTTGAGAAGACATTAAAATGCCACGCCATATTCCACACGTACTTGTAAGAGCCCCTTCCTCAAAGTTAATTATATTTCCATTGTTCAGATATTCGAGGGATAGCACTCCGACAAACCGAGTACTACTATATAATATATAGATACTCAGTGGCCAGTTTATTAGGTGCACCTGCTCGTGAATGCAAATAGCCCGCTCCTCCGAACAGCGAATCACGTGGCTGCAACTCAGTATACAAAGTGGTATCTACCCTCCCGGCATTTTCACACGCGCTACAGCCTCGAGAGTTTACACTGAATGGTGTGAGTAGCAGTTCCGTGAGTAAAGGCACTTTAATCAGATTAGAGGTGTCAGAGAAAAGTGGACAGACTCATTCAAGCTAACAGAAAGGCCTCAAGCGCGCAAATGACAGCTGTTTACAGCAGTGGCGTGTTGCATGGCACCTCTGAATGCACAAGGCATTGCACCTTGGAGCGGATGGGCTACAGCAGCGGAAGACCATTGCCAGGTTCCACTCCTGTCAGCTAAGAACAGGTCGATGAGGCTACTGAGTGGGAAAATCATCACCAAAAACTGGACAGCTGAAGATTGGAAGAATGTGTCACCTGGCCTGTTGAATCTCAGTTTCCACTGCTGCATGCAGATGGTAGGATCAGAGCTGGACATAAACAACATGAATCCATGGATCCATCCTGCCTTGTGTCAGGCTGGTTTTGGTGTAATGGTGTAGAGGCTGTTTTCTTGGCACACATTAAGCCCACCCAGCTCTTTGGGGGGGGGGGCTATAGGTCGGGGGTGCCCTATGCAACAATGTAGTCCTCATATAGCCAGAAACAGCCTCCTGTCTCACTGCAGTCTCAGTAGCACATTGACTCACCCAAAGAGGTCATTGCTGAGCGATGAGACACAGTCATTCCATCTGAATGAATCCCTCCCTCCCTCCCTCCCACCCTCCTTCCCTCCCTCCCACCCTCCCTCCGTCCCTCCCTCCCTCCCTCCCTCCCTCTCTCCCTCCCTCCCTCGGTGATGTTACAGCCAGTTACGTGCCACCCTGCAGGGCTGCTGGCCAGTCAGCACTGGGGCACGGTCCAGCTCTGATTCCAGTTAGAGTAACCCAATCAAACTCTGTTTCCCCTCTAATGGTGCTTAACAGCCCGGAGGAAATATACCCAAAATGAGAGAAATAGGTTTAGTAATCAAATAAAGTTTTTTTTTTTTTATTACAAAAAATTTTAAAAATCAGACAAAATAATGCGAACATAAACTAAAACTAACATAGCTAATCAAGTCATTTTGTGCACTGTGCTCCGTTCCAGCACATTTATGGAAGAGCTCGTTTGACGAGCTTTAGGTAGAGCTTTGCTCGTTTTGCTCCCCTGGACTGCTGGGCTGAGAGACTGACAGACCTTGTTAGCGTCTTTAGAAGTTAAGGTGTCGACTTCTGGTCACTGAACCTGCACACCTGCCCATGAAGGGTGTGGGGGGGGGGGTTTATCGGAGAGAGCGAAACGGCTCTGAAGCAAAGAGAAAACGACGCTGAGGCGAAACCCGCAGTCTGTTAAAAATCGGTTTTGAAAGGAGAAATCATGGAAGCACTTAAAAGCATGTTTCCAGTTACCTTAATTCATCAAGAGATTTGTTGGAACTGAAGCGGCGGCGTTCGGGAGGGGTGAACAGGGGTGGGGGGGGGAGTGGGAGGGGGGGGTACTGAATTGGGGTACAGGCGGATCCCCTCGGTTTCAGCCAGAGCTGTGTGCTGCTGTGATGTAGTAGTATAACTGGGCCCGTTCTTAAAAATCTGCTTCTTGTGTCGCATTTCGTGTCAGGACCACTCACGGGTGTCGGTTGTTAATTGCCTCCACCTGCTGAGTTTAATTCCTGTGCGTAACTCTTCTGGTTTTTGTTTCTGGGGTGGTCATCATCTTGTCTCCCTCCCTTTCTCTCTCTCTCCCTCTCTCTCTCTCTCTCTCTCTCTCTCTCCAGGGGTTGTCAGGTTTGGCTTCTCTCTCTTTTTGGCCTCTTGGGAGAGCTCCATTTTTGGGAACGTTTTTAAAAAACAAAGAAGCTTCAACGTCACGCTGTTGGTTTCTTTGGAGTGAGGATCTCGTTACGTTGGCAGGAGATTTTGGATTCAGCCAGACAGCCAAGTGGATGGTGGGGGGATGGGGGGGGGGGGGGGGGGGCTGTATCTCATGTCTGTTCTGTATAGACTAGATCTGTACTTTGGCAAGAAATGCTTTTATACTGATATGGGACAGTGAAGCTTTTTGATGTGCTTAACTTACAATATGGACAGGAAAGCTTTATATGCCTGTTCAAACAGTATATGAAGGAGCAATGCTTTCTGCATGCTTAGAGTCTGACAGGTTTTTAGCAGAGTGCAGACAGTCCTGTTCCTTACGCATATAATGAGATGAAAACTGAACAACATCCAATCCCCAAGACTAGGACTGTTCCTTGTATATATCGGACCATTGGTAAATATCGTGCTTTGACCCTAATGATCACAGACATGTGGTGTTGTGTTGTGATGTAAGTGATATTTTTACAGAGTACAGCTTATGCAATTCAATTTGGAAAGTGCAAAACTGAATTGCTCAACAATCTCTTCACTGATTCGGCATCCAAAAATATGACAGCTCCAGTAATCCCCATTTTAAAAAACCCCACTAGCGGCATCAGCTGATCTATTTTTGAATTGGGGCTTATGCATCAAAACCATTAGAAATGACACCAGAAGATTCTAGAACAGCCAAACGCTGGTTTGTACAATGAAGACACAGACTGGGCCCATGAAAAACAGCAGTTATCTGGAAGGTGATTGGCTCGCCACAAGGACACAGTGACACAGTGACACGCAGGGCCTTCTTGCCACCGTGCGACCTCTGACCTCTGGTAAGGGGACCACAGAACCCTGCCCGATGGGACAGAAGGGACCCTTTGTGCTGTGAGCCGAAACAGTAGACCCGTCCGGGAACTTCGGGGGGTCATAAACGCAAATATAGACACCCATCCCTCTCTTACTCAGAGGGAATCAGCCTTGCCCACGCGTCTAATAGTCCGAAGTCTGTATTGCTTATCTTAGCCTCTCGTGATGCTTAGTCAAAAATTAGTCACGGTGTTCTCTTAGATTTTACTCTTTTTTTAAAATGTACTATTAGATTTTTTTTAACTTCATGTAAAAAAAGATGCAAGCATTCCTAGACAAATGGAAACTTTGAAAACTTACTTTGTGTTTTACAAACAATTAATTTACGTGCCCTTGTGATTTGGGTAAAGTTCCTTGTTTATCTGTGGAATTGAACCTGCAACCTCCCAGCCATAAGTCCAGGACCCTCAGAGTAGACTACACTGCTGCTTTGGGAGATTTGGATGTCTTAGCTGTCCCGTTGCTCTTGAAATAAAGTTTATTTTTCTGGCCGGCAGTATGTGGGTTAAACAACAAAGAGGTTGCCGTATTTGTGTGCCTGTTTCTTCTTTGAGTGGATTTGTTTATGCACTGTAAGACCCAGAGTAGTGCCGGATTACACGTGTTGCTCAACGGCCTGCATTTTGGTTTCCATTCCAGAGCTCATCATGGGGGGGAAAAAGTGGATGTGGAAGTTAAAAAAAAAAATTGAATTTGAAAAAAAAAAAAAAAAACTGTTGGTTTGATCCAATGTACTTCCCTATCTCAGTGAAGACTGACAGCTTTTGACTGAATCACTGAATCAAAAAATGCTGTCAGCCCCACCTCTTTTGGAAGCAGCGAAATCCAGTGGAGAGAAAACGATTACTTTTCGAATAATGACAGGAGACAAGATCTTTGTACCTCGGCCTAAAGTTGCACCCCGCTGCCTGGCTGCTCTTCAGATGAACGCTCTGCCCCCGTTTTTGACGGAAAGCGGCGAGTCGGCGAGTTTATGTGTGAACCTGATTTATGCCGTACCGCGCCCAGATATGACATCACCCGAAAGAGAACCCAGCAACATCCCAAAAATCAAGAACCGCTCGGTTTTGGGAGTGGAGGAGGAGGAAGTTTTTTTTTTTAAGTAGCTGCAGGTAGGGATATGGCTGAGGAAGTTTTTTTGGAAGAAGTATCACTTGTGTGGGCGGCGGGACTCAAGCCCTCGTGTCACGCGCTGTAAATGCTGTAAATCGTAGTAAGAATTTCCCCTTGAGGGCTCCCAGGATCAGCACCTGCACGGCACGGTTGAGAAACGTCATTTATTTATTTATTTTGAGCGGCGGCCATCGTCATGGCAACCCCCTCCTCTGGTTTGAAGCGAGGCCGAGTGAACCCCAGCCGGAAGGCAGGGTCACGCCCGATGAACGCATTCTCGTGATTAAATTAATTTGCTGTCACGCGCTCAGGATACATAAAAACGCTTTTTTAAAAACGGTTTCGCTCGCTCTTTCTCTCTCCGCTAATTTCCCTTCGTGCGATGGGGAGATGCCACCTTTGTCACGTATCTTCTAGGCAGGCTAAACACTGCGCTGACTACCTTATGGACTACGCCAATGTGAAAAGGGTCGACGTGGAACAGTGGGCATGTAGGATCGCAGCCCTCCGAGGGCAAATGTTGGGAAGCCACCGGGGATTTCGGGATCCATTTAGAGATTTCACATTGGGCCCCACCACCCCCAAAAACCTCATGTTCAAATATCTATCGAGGGCCCCTGTCAGTCAGGGCGTCGGAAGCGTCCTAACCCCCCCCCCCCCCCCCCCCCGGGTAACTCGTCATACAGTGGTGCCGCATCCGGGAAGTAAAGGTGGGACTAAATAAGCGTTTTGATTAGGGGACAGTGGGAAGAATCATGAATGCATTTTATTATAAGAGCAGGGAACAGCCACCCCGGAGACGTTTCTGTGATTTACGCCATCCAAGCCTTTGAGTGCCAAAGGGTGATTCGTTATTAGAGTCTGAATGGTGAAATTCTCAGTACCTCCAGCACAAGATCACCTGTGTCAGATCACCTGTGTATATTAATACTACTACTACTACTACTACTACTACTACTACTACTACTACTAATAATAATAATAATAATAATAATAATAATAATAATAATAATAATAATAATAATAATGCATTCCTCTGTTTTAGACTGTAACCATTTTTACTTTCATAGTTGGTCGTCATCATTCTACACAATCTGTGAGGGGCCGTTAAAATTTTTCACCGGCTTTGGTAATGGACGTGTACACATTACCGCAATGGACTGACAGGCACATTCACGCAAAATATGGGTAACTTTCAGAGTGCTTTAACGACGACGAATCTGTCCCAAGAATGAGCCGCTGTATCCTAATTCGAAGCACTTCCAGGAAAAAAAATGCTATTTTAATTATTTAAATATGGAGAGCGCTCAGCAACTGCTTCCAGTTAAGCGGCCAGTTAAGTGATTCTAGTTTTCATAGCTTGATCGGTCTCGTCTCTGCTCGACATTTGTTCCGCCTGCGCTAGATCGCTTGGCGCGGTGACATTTGGTTATCTGGGGGGATCTTAACCTCGGCGAAAGAAGGTGAGGTCATCTGGCCTCCAGCTTCAGTAAAATTAAAAGAAACAAAATAACAGATTACTACTGTTTTGTGTATGCATGTATCCAGAAATGGCATTTTGGCTTTTGGCAAGCATAGTTAACTTGCGCTGGTGCTTTAGTGACGTTGCACCCGAACTGGTTATTTAAAGCGACTGCTAAAGTAATTCATGTAATATTAGTTGAAGTTAGGGTCAGCCTCCTTTACGCGTTACCAGATCCCCCTATAAAATGATTAATATAATAAGATGCCAGTAATGATGGAAATTAGGAGGTTCAGCGGTTGACTCCGATAAATATAAATATTTGATAAATATTTTGTTTCACATATACAGGTTGCAAACAGGATAGAAGAAAGATCCTTACAACTCTGATCATCTTGGAACGCGGGGCTGCGTAATTTTTAAGGTGAACTCGCCCCTGCGAATTTAACAGTATAAACTTCAATTTTTGTCGTCTAGGGAACCAACTGGAACGCGTTTCTTAGGAGGCTAAATGTTCACCCATCACAACGTCAAAATAAATAAACCTTCTTCTTCGGTTACTCAATGAGTGTTCTTGTTGCCTCGGGCAAAGTTTTTTTTTCTTCTTCATTAAAGGCAAAAGAAGAAAAGAAGAAGGTTACGCAATTTTTTTCTCCCTTACGAACTTTCACAGCGCCTGTCAGCCTTCGTTCGCGCTGCACATGTTTCGTGAAATAGAATGATTCACGCGCCCACCAAACGGCATTGACGATAGTTACGTTGGATTATGGAAAATGTCGAAGTCTTTGACTTTTAAACGCATACCGGCAGAGGGGAGGAATGAAGAAGTAGACCCCCCCCCCAAAAAAAGAAAAGAAAAGAAAGAGGCAAAAATGACTCCTGACTGTGTGGGAAGAAAAGAGAGGGGCGTGGAAAGTATCAACTTGTATATTTTAGCGAGCTGTTGAGGCGTGCACCAAAGCAAACCATTATTAACTGACAGAAAAAACTAAAGATACCGAAAGCTTATACACAGTCTTAGATATGAGGTAGGAGCACAGCCTACGCAGACCAATAAGTGAAGTAATTTCACTCTCAAGTGGTCAGATAAAATTCAGTTACAGTCCCGCACCAAGCCGCGCGTTTAGCAGTTGTTTTTCCCCCTCGAGCGTGCGTAAAACAGAGGACCCAGGGACCGCGAGAGAAAGAATTCCGAGACAACGAACGTTCCCTGAATATGATCACCTTTCTGTGCCTCGTGCTGTGTGTCCCCCGAGTGCTGTCTTCCACACGTAAGTACTGCTGTGTGCATTCGCTGTGCTATTAAACGGCTGCAGTGCCAAGTGCTCACTTGCCATAGCCGTTTCAGTTTGTCAAGTCTTTCTTGTTGGATTTGTAAATAGTTTAGGAGGCGCTCACTTTCAATAAGAGAAAAGCTACTGTATTACAACACTATGGAATTTTTTTACCTTACACCTTACAGAAGTTGTCGGCGATGAAGTTCATATAATCATTCAGACCACGCACCATTACTGTAGTTGCATTTAAAAGGCGAGAAGGTAAATGTGTGAAATCGTCAAATACCAAAATATGGATGTCTTCTTTCAAAATAACCGATATTTTGTACTTGCTTACAAGTCACAAAAGTTCGCCCTATTCTGTAATTTTTTTTTTGTTGGAAAAACATTCATTACCTGAGGGGAAAAACTTTTTGGGAAAACGGCACAGCGATGTACTGTTGTTGGAAAATGCTCTAAGGGTAAGAATTTCAACAAGTTGTTTTTATAACACTTGGATCGTTGATGTAGGTATGGCGTTTGAAACATACAAAGATACATAAACAAACATAGTTGTAATAATATGTGTTTTGGCTAACAGTAAAGTGATATTTCAAAGTACTAACTTGCATTCCAAACATACTTGGTAACGCTATGGAACTTGCAACAGATCTTTGCTTGACAGATATTTAAATAGTGTTTAATTTAATTAAATTAGATTACATTTTCCCACTTCCCATACCTGCTGTTGTGTTTACATCGACAGAACAAACAGAACGACAGAAAAACTACTGAAGTATGAAACTTTAATTACGTCAACCCCTGTGAAGAATTTTAGCACGTGAGGTGAAATTATGGAAATCCGGGCGCGCGAGGTTCTGTCACTAGAGTGAATCTAAATCTCAGTTCGTTACGTTAGCTTCCATTGCAAATTTGGAACCATTATCGTTCATTAATTATTTATAATAAAATACAGAGCTTTTAATAGAAAGCCTCGCAAATGAAAGACACTGACATGTTTTTGGAATATGATATCGACGGTGTGCACTAATGACCACACAAAGTGTATCACATTTGTACTGCATCTTGTTCAACTGTTCTAAAAAGTATACATTTCCAAATAACCTACTGCTCTGAAATAGTTGTTCTTTCAAGTCCTGATTTATACAAGTGGAATATTTTTTGAGATTGTTGATGCTCAAGTCAAGCAAGCTGAAACATGTAATATGGAAATTTCACAAAGTTAAAGCACATTTAATTTCACTTATTTTTTCTTACCACCCATTCCAGAAAATTATTTCTCAACTGCTGAAAACTGACACTGGACCTTTTAAAGTGTAATATTTTCTTCACTGCCTGCTGAAATTAATGTCCTGACAAACTCAAAAATGGAATAATTAAATATTAAAAAGGTGATTTGAGTTTCTGATATTCCAAACATGCGTCACAGTTTTTATTTAGACTCACCCTTCACCATCAATCCACAAAATTTACAGATAATGAGATAATAGAGTTAATATGGCAAAAAAGGTAGACAATTTGTGTTATATAAATGTTAACATACGGGGCATGAGAAATTAGCAAACAGGCAAATAAGGGTCAGATGTTTGTACGTGCGTGTGTGTGTTTGTTTGCCTATAGAATTCATGTATTTATGATGGCTCAAAACTGGACTCAAAGTCATGAACCACGGTTCAGATTACCTTTGTATTTTAAGATGGTTTGTTCGGGTTTTTACATGGAGTGGAAAGCCAGTCAGGATTGCACGTAACTCAATGCTTCAAGTCTAGCCAATTTTATTATTATTGTTTATTTTTTATAATTTGCCTCTCGGACCCTTTCGTTCAGGAATCTGCTCTTTTTCAAATGTTGCAGTTTTACGGATTTTAGCATCAGAACTAAACACCCCTTTTGTCCCATGAAAACTTGAAAGGGAATTTTGTTAAACAAACACAGAGATTAACGGCCTTTATGCTTCCTGGCGCAACTGACAGCGCAAACCCGAGTGCTAAAAGCAGCCGCTGATTTTTCCTTCCTCACTGTTGCATTGTGGGTAATCCGTGGTTTTTACTGAAGACTGCTTTCTGTTTGCTTTGGGGTTAAAATGCTGCGTTTGTGATTGTGGGCCAGAACGGATGGTTTCATACTTCATGATACCTGTTCCTCTTCTGCCTGGGCACAAACCGCAAAAGCACAGAACAGATGAAGGAAACAAAATTAATAACAGTCCTGATTAAAATATTTTAAATAGAGGACTCGCATTTGTGTTCCCATACCCCTTGTCCCTCCGGCACGCCCCCCCCCCCCCCCGTCACGGTCTCTGTTGTACTGAAATGTCTTTTAAATGCAAAGTTCTCTGACTGTAATTTCATGTGGCTTGGTGATTCCCGCTAGTTACCTGACTGATGCCCCTTGGGATGAAAATATTTGGAAGCGCTACTTGACTTGAGTGCATTGTGGTAAACCGACAACGTGAACTGTGGGACAACGTAGGCCTAATATATTTTCTGCGTAGCTTTTACTCCGATTGAGGAACATGAATTTAATGGAATCGTTGCTTGGTTACGAAACTAAGGGCACTGTATTTGAGAGTAACCTAAGTGGGCCTTCGAGCGACGAGCAGACGGTCGCACTCGGGTTCGAGAGCAGCTGACATTTTCCAGAACGTCTTTCTCGTACAGGGTGTTCATTATCCGCTGTCCCAGAATGCACGTGACGTCGGCCCGCCCCAGAACACACACGGGGCGCCAGCTACGCCAACTGCTCTGGCCCCAGTTTAACCCTTAAAGGTGTAAACATTCTAATCGCAAATATGTGATTAGAATGTTCCTCACTGAACGTTCTAATGCTGATGTAACAGTCACTACTGGCAGGTGAAAGCACTGGGGTTCTAGAACGCTGAGTTAGAATTCTGAGGGGAAATAAAACATTCCAAAAAACCTACTTTTCAAGGGGTTAATTCACACTTTTAACACAAGCATTCATTAACCCTTTAACAAGAGCTATAACACTCATGTGATACTGAAGCACTTTATTAAACTCATGTTTAAGGGCCGAAGGGTTAATGTTCAAACTCTTTGGTCTCCTGCTCTCTGCACATGAGCAGGAGACCTGTGCGCTGCAATAAAACGGTGTTAATAATTTTAATGGACAAGTCTGCGAGTCGCGTAAACTAGTAATTACTTAGCCGCTTGAGTTCCAAACCCCATAAATCCACCTCTCCCATCACTGAGGGCAATAAATAACCTCACCTCATCTTTTTTTCTTTTCTTTCTTTCTTCTTTCTTTCTGCCACTCCCTTCATCCCTGCCCCTCCACCCTCAACCCTCCGCCCTGACCCTCGTCTCTCTTCTGCTGCCCCCCCCCACCCCACCCCCCCTCTCCCGTCCCCCCTCCCCCCCCCGGCCCCTCCCGCGAAGTGGCCGCCGTCCTGCCCCAGGACCCCGCCCTGCGCATCGGCTCCAGCCTGACGGCCACCTGCACGGTGAGCCCCGAGCTGGGCCTGCACGCCAGCGCCCTCTACTGGACGCTGAACGGGAAGCGGCTCCCCGGGGGCTCCTACCGCGTGCTGGGCCCCACCGCGCTCGCCCTCACCCTGCCGCGGCTCAACGGCTCCCGCCAACAGTCCGGCGACAACCTGGTGTGCCATGGCAACGGGGGACACGTGCTGGCCGGCTCCTGCCTCTATGTGGGCAGTAAGTATCCGGGGATCCCAGAATGCACTGGGAGAATGGGGGCTGATGGGAGGTGTAGTCCGGAGCAGGCTAATCTTTTATTGTAGTTTTATCGTCGGAGATGTGCTGAAAATTCTCCAGAAAATGGAGTTGTCACCTCCGGCAAAAAAATTAGTGTCTTCTTTTATTCCTTAGTTACCAAAGTTTTGAGCTAATTTTTTCGGTTGAGTTATGAAATATAGGAACATAGACTTGGATAAGGACTTTCGATGTGTGTTTAAAAACCCTAAATGACATTAAAAATGGAGATTGGAGGCCATGTCACGACGCCTGAGATCCTGAGGTCGGTTGCCGAGGAACACGTAGCGATGAGAACGGGCCAGTTGGCACATGGAGCCTCGCGGTTTGTTTTGATTGAGGACTTGTGAAGTCATGCAGGCCCCTCTTAACACCTGCGTGCTCATTAACACCCGGCAAGTCATCATCAGCCTGTCAGCAGTCGGAACACGTCATCCGCATGAGTGAAGGTGTGTGTTGCCCGTTGCCGGGAGACCGTGTTTTTGTATCAGTGTTGGAAAACTGGGGGAAAGCACACGTGCACGGCCACACGTGTGCATGTGTGCGTGTGCTCACGTGCGCCACGCGTTGGACTGCGCACACACACGCGCACACACACACACACACACACACACACACACACGAATGAAGTCAGCGTTCTTCTGAACGCCGTACCCGAATCTTCCATCACGCAGCGCGAGGGGAGATGATCAGGCGAACCTCACGGGCAGCCGTCTTGATCTCTCTTTTTTCAGCGTTGGCTGAGCACAGGGTTGGGAGGGTTCCAGATGTTTAAAAACCGAGGGGAACAGCTTTAATGAAAAGGGAGTACGCATCAGTAGCTCTGAATAATGGGGCTCAGAGGCGCTCAAATCAGAGTTGACGTTTTTTGGGCGGTTGGCGAGCGCTTCGCCTCGCACGCTTCCTGTCAGTTCGGCTGACGTGGGTCTTTTGTTCACACCTTTCATGGGACGGGTGAGGCCTGGTGATTTTTTTGGGGGCGACTGAAAGACTGAAAGGTGCTGTTCTTCTCCCCCCCGCTGTCTCCCCCAGTGCCCCCGGAGAAGCCAGTGGACCTCACCTGTTGGTCCCGAAACACCAAAGACCTCACCTGCAGCTGGAGGCCTGGAGGACAGGGAGAGACCTTCATCAGAACCAAATACACCCTGAAGTACAAGCTGAAGTAAGTCCCCCCCCACCCCCCCCAAACCCCCCACCCCCCCTCGGGCCAAGCTTGTGTCCCCGAAAGGGGGCTTTATTTTTGGTGGTTGACTCATTGGCCTTTTTTTTGCTTTGTCTCCTGCCACTGCAGTTTCACCCTTTTTCAGAATTCTAAGTCAGTGTTCTAGAACTCCGTCGCTTTCAACTGCCAGTAGTCATTGTGACATCAGCATTAGAATGTTCAGTCAAGAACATTCTAATCTAATCACACACTTGCGACCTCACGCCTTAAAGGGTTAAGAATCAGGGATTTAACGACCGAGAGACTTTGATCTTTTCGAGAAGTCTTCATCTTTACCGTGTGAATTCATGTTTTTTGTTTCTGTACAAAAGCACCTGCAGAACAACAGAAAATTACATGACACTATAATCCGAGTCCACTTGCTCTTCATCGGAAGGCACCGGAATCTGCCTTGGCAAATACATTAGCATAATCACAGCAATAAGGCCATGATAGTGTCTTGTGTGTGGAGTTAGCGGGCGCTTGGCGGGCGTCATGCTGGTCCCTGTGGTTTCAGCCTGTCGGCCTGAGAGGCTTTGATGTTTGACGGCTGGCGCGTTTCGACCCCGCGCAGGTGGTACGGGCGCGAGCAGGAGTGCGAGGACTACGGCGTCGGGCAGCCCTACTCCTGCTACATCCCGCGCGACCTCGCCCTCTTCACGCCCTACGAGATCTGGGTGGAGGCGTCCAATCAGCTGGGGGCCGCCACCTCTGACGTCATCACCCTGGACATCCTGGACGTGGGTGAGTGGGTGAGGCTTGACCTCCCGCCCCCTGATCCCTCCTCCCCCGCCCCCCATGCCCCCCCCCGCCCCAGCCCTGCCCTGCCGCCCCCCCCCCCCCCCACGCCAGTGGTTTACAGAGCAGGTAGGGCAGATGAAAGGGCCTGGCCGTTGCCTGGGGGACGGCAGGGTGTGTCTGTGACGAATGCCTTCCATTACCGCATCTGACCCACCCTTGTCCTTTCATGAACACATCCTGTCCAGACACAGACACACACTCACACACACACATACACACGCACATACTTACACACACACACACACACTTACACACTCACACACACACATACACACGCACATACGCAGCACACACACACAACATTCACATACACACACACAGCGCCTACCCTCACACGCACACACACACACACACACACACACGTACGCAGCACACACACACACATACACACACGTACGCAGCACACACACACACACACACGCACATACACATACGCAGCACACACACACACACACACGTACGCAGCACACACACACACACACACACACACACACACGTACGCAGCACACACACACACACACACGTACGCAGCACACACACACACACACACACACACACACACGTACGCAGCACACACACACACACACACACACACACGTACGCAGCACACACACACACACACACACACACACACACACACACACACGTACGCAGCACACACACACACACACACACACACAC
The DNA here is from genome assembly GCA_039654925.1 of Anguilla pacifica. NCBI lineage: Eukaryota > Metazoa > Chordata > Actinopteri > Anguilliformes > Anguillidae > Anguilla > Anguilla pacifica. The sequence goes on from CM077289.1 coordinate 4,689,821, forward strand.
ACACACACACACACACGTACGCAGCACACACACACACACACACACACACACACACACGTACGCAGCACACACACACACACACACACACACACACACACGTACGCAGCACACACACACACACACACACACACACGTACGCAGCACACACACACACACACACACACACGTACGCAGCACACACACACACACACACGCACACACGTACGCAGCACACACACACACACACACACACACACACACGTACGCAGCACACACCCCTTTCCTGTGGGAATGGAATTTTACCGGCTCAGTGCTGAGTGCAGAAGCCCCTGAAGCCACAGAGCCGAGATGAGGCTCAGGTGAGAGTCACAGTGACCCCTCCCAACCCCCAGCCCCCGTCAGTCAGTTACCTTTCAAATATTTTCAAACGCAACTGAACTATTTTATTAGCAAAAATACAAACGACCATGAAAATTTACCCAGTAAAATCTAAGCCAATTCAAGAAATTATACATATGTCATATATATATTATTTCATCATTTATATCAGCATGTATATTTGTATATATATGCATATATTCGTATTGTGTGTCGGAAGCTCTAGAAATGTCTGGAGAGTCGCACTCACACCGACGCAGTAGCTCAAGGTGCAGAGTCAAAAGAGTTGAAACTGTGAAAGGGCGACTCGTAAAGCTCGACGAAAGGCTCCAAGATTGGGAAGTTCCGCACGCTCGAAACGAGACTACAGAGGCCTTTCACGCGCGAATCCAGCACCTGCAGACGTGATTCATCTTCATTCTTCCCTCTGACACGTCCAGGATGGCCCAGGGTAGACTACAAATTAAACGGGCGCTGGAACGAATTCAGCGCGCCGGTGAAATCTTATCGCTGCTTTAGCACCTTCAGTGACAGCCCCGAGCTCAAGGCAATTTACTTTACATCACATTACAGGCGTTTAGCAGACACTCTTATCCAGAGCGGCCTGCTTGTTACGTAGCACTTCCGTCCATACGGCTGGATATACACTGAAGCAACTCAGGTTAAGGTTACCTTGCTCGAGGGCACAGCGGCAGTGTCCAACCTGGGAATCGAACCTGCAACCTTTCGGTTATGTGTGGCAGCAGGAGGAGGGCCGAGTTTGGGACTGAGGTGCGAGGAAAGCCCCGCTGCTACAGGACCGTCCCGCCATAGGATAGAGCTTCAGACCAGGGCTACTCAGAGTAACATTTTACAGTGTTAAATCAACTCTTTACAGAGTACGCGTGGGCCCTACTGCACTCTCTGCCTATACCTGTTCTTCATTCCTTATTATTCCTTATCAGTGTTATTAATGGTTAAATATATTTAAATTAAAAGATAAATCGGGGGGGGGAGGGGGGGGTTATGTAATCTTGTAACTTCATCCTCTCCATGTCTAACTCCCAGGTTAGCCTGAACTGATCAGATAAACTATAGCCAGGCATCTGTGCGCATTTAAAAATGAAAAACAGGACAAGAGTGAAACCAATTTAGTCCCCAAAGTCCTGATGCTTTTAGTGAGGATCTCATTGTAGCACACCTCAGTTGATTTAATTCGTTTATATTTAATATATCTTCAGCTTTTTTTATTTGTTTATATTTAATATATCTTCAGCTTTTTTCATTTGTTTATATTTAATATATCTTCAGCTTTTTTCTTTTCTGGGTTGAAATGCACCCTGAAAAAAGCTTGGCCTCAACAGGCTTTCACAGGGGCTGATCTGAGATTTGGTCCTGGGGGGCTTGGATTAAGAAACACCAGTGGGGGAACAAAAAACAGGAGGAAAAGAAAAAACCAAAAGACAGAAAGAGAGAGGCAAAAGAGGGAGAAAAGAGGGAGAAAAGGTATACGCAGTTTGACCTTTTCCACCAAAACCTTCTCCTAAGGGTCTGACAGGTTTCATATAAAGCTGTAATTAAATATTATTGTTCAGATTATGGTATAAGTATCTGCTAATGTAAGCAGTAGAGAGGCAGTGGGGACTGTTAGCTCAGCAGAACTCACTGATATCCCTGTTTAGAGAATAGAGATTATTTATGGCTGTAATGCGATATTATTAAATTTTAATATTAAATTATTATGTAATATAATATTAACTGTAGAAGCTGAAATACGGATATAAAGATACGTGGGGTGGTTAGAGTTTACATGCGACTGTAATGTAATATGATTATAATTCAATTTAATTCATATCTCAGTGTAATGTAATATCATGAACTGAATCAGAAGCTAAATTGCATGCGAGATTGATGACAGGAGTAGTAAAACAGAGTGAAGGATAAAAACAAAAAAGCTCAGAAATGAAAGGGTCATGGTGGGCGGGACTTCCTTTAAACATAGGAAAACAGAAGAGTCACATGCCACCGTAGACCTCCCTGACCCAATCAAAACTATCACAGATTCGGCCACCTGACAATGCGGGCCTTTCCAAGTTCCCTGGTGTCCTCACCTGCTGCTTTTGGGGACAAAACTGAGTCTGTGTGCTGTTGGTCAGAAGCAGTGAATAAGAGTCTCTGCTGTTGGTCAGAAGCAGTGAATAAGAGTCTCTGCTGATGGTCAGAAGCAGTGAATAAGAGTCTCTGCTGTTGGTCAGAAGCAGTGAATAAGAGTCTCTGCTGTTGGTCAGAAGCAGTGAATAAGAGTCTCTGCTGTTGGTCAGAAGCAGTGGTTTCTCTGGGAGAAGAAACAGGAGATAAAAGCACAGGTTGTGTTGATCAGAGCCAGCTACGCTTCTCTCAGAAGTTTCTCTTTTCTTTTTGTTTGCGAGGCGCTTGCGTTTTTACTTTGCTGATTGCCTAATCACTTCCATTTTCATGTGTAATTGTGAAATGTTTTCATGTCCATGCGAAAGTCTGATTCTGATTTAAAACTCTGACCTCAAGCAGAGACAGGGATAAGTGACCCCTAGTGATTCTGGTAATTGAGACATTTTTGGGTTTGTGGTTTGTGTGTGTGAGTGTGTGTGTGTATCTGTATAAATGAGTGCGTGTGTGTGCATGCATGTGTGTGTCTGTATGTGTGTGTGTAAGCATGTGTGCGTGCGTGTGTGTCTGTATGTGTGTGTGTGTGTGCGTATGTGCTTCTGTGTCTATGTTTGCATGTGTGTGTGTGAATGTGTTTGAGTGTGTGTGTGTTTATATGTGTGTGTGTATGTGTGTGTGTGTATATGCGGTCGTGTGTGTAAATGCATGAGCAAGCATGTGTGTGTGCCCATGAGTACAGTCCCAAATCATCCCTCTTTATCGCCGTCTCTGTCCCGTGACCCTCCCTGACCTCCTGCGTGTCTGTGCCCCCTCTCACCGCAGTGACCACGGACCCCCCCAGCGACGTGCACGTGAGCCGCGTGGGGGAGCTGGAGGACCAGCTGAGCGTGCGCTGGGGCACGCCCCCCGCCCTCAAAGAGTTCCTCTTCCAGGCCAAGTACCAGATCCGCTACCGGCTGGAGGACAGCACCGAGTGGAAGGTGAGAGCACAGAGCGCCTAAACACCCCCCTCCCCAAAAAGCAGGCGCACACGCGTGCGTTCAGGGACCAGATCTCAATTCAATTCAATTTTATTCGTGTCTTTATACAGAGAACTGTCACAAAGACACTTTATAGAGTAGCCAGGCAAGAAACAGAGCAAAAAGAGCAAACACCAGGCCTGAACCCCCAAATAGCAAGTACAACTCCCAGTGGGGAGAAAACACACACACAAACACACAGACACACATGCACACAGACCCACTCATGCACATATACAGACATTCACACACGCACTCACATGCACACATACACACACACACACACACACAAACACACAGACACACACACTCTCACATGCATATACACACGGACACATACACACACATACACAAACACACTTGCACGCACACACACACACACACAAACACACAGACACACACACTCTCACATGCATATACACACGGACACACACACATACACACACATACACATACACAAACACACTTGCACGCACACACACACACACACACACATACTCATATGAACGCAGACACACTCGTTCACACACACACACACACACGTCAACAGTATTCACACTGTCTGAATAGCTGTCTAGACAAATGCTGCTGGCCGCAGAGGGATTCAGGGTCTGAAAAATGGTATTTCCTGAATCATCGGGAAAAATAACATCCCTGACAATATCCCCACACTGAAACACAGCTCAGAAGCACATAACAAGGGAGCAGCCAAGGGACTTTTCTTCCCTCCAATAATGCGGCCTGTTGCTCTGCTGTGAGCCGTCCGTGACCAATGAAAATCATAGTTACTGTATTCTGTCCATTAGGCCAAAACTCTCTATCCACTGGGGAGAGGCAGCCAGAGAATCTCTGGGCCAGAGAGGCACTATACAGTCAACTGATGACAGAATATTGACTCTTACATCTGTATTAGCTCTTTTATCTTTGGTGATTGGATGAGACTATACCTCATTCTCTTTGCCCATTCATTCCCTTGGGCTGAGAAACCAGCATGAACCTAAATATCAGCATAACCACGTGTATGTTTGTTTCAGTTGTTCTATAGACATCAGATGGCTTTATATTGCTTTATATCGAGCTTCATGCGTTCCTTTATGTAGAATTATTATTTTTTAAATACTGGAATTATTATATATATATTTTAGTAATAGCCTCATGACTTGATGGGTGAGGCAGATGAGGCCCTTTTCTTTGGGCGGGCGAATAGCGTACTCTGGGCGAGTGCGCCGAATTAGGCAGGATAAAGCCCTCGTCCACCTGACGGGCACGTCGCTAATTTTCGAGAAGACCACTTCGAACGAACGTCAAATAAAAGACAGGCCTCAAATAAATTATGCTTTCGGACTCCTGCGGCTTTTCATCTGGAACCGATCCGCGCGCATGTTTCCACTCATCCGAGGGCTGGGGTTCGGAGTGTATAAAATATAATTCAAAGGGCCCTTTTTAAATAAATAAATAAATAAATGCATTTTAGAAAACGCCCGTTGAATGGTATTACAGCTGAACCCCTGTGTTGTCATCGGCGTATTGAGCGCACCGTTAATCAGAAACAAAAAGAGAAGATGGGCGAACGGGTCTGCGCTTGTCATAAGAATCATCTCTGTCCTCATCATGGCTGTTTGAAGGTGTCCTTAAAGGGGGCGAGATGTCTCCGTCAGCCTTGCAAAGAGGGACACTCGTCTTCTGTACTTTTTGTGAAAAAACATAAACATTTCTTCCCCTTTTCATTCCTCCCCATTTTGGAGCCCCCAGTTCCCCCGCCTGCTGTTTAAGCCAATTACCTTCCTGTTTTAGGGGGAGTAGAGGGAGAGGCGCATCTTTCACTGATTGCCGCTGATCTCACTGATTGTAGCTCAGCGATCCTCAGCCCCCCGGTCCGGGAGAGCCATGGGGAGTCGGTTGTTCTTTGATTTTGACATGAGATCAGCAACCGATTCAGTTCCAAGAAACCAGGTGACCCGAGTTAGCCGTGTAATCAGATGTTTTAACCCTTCGAAGAGTAGGTCTTGTTCTACTCAAAATTCTAAGTCGGTGTTCTAGAACTCTGTTGCTTTCAGTTACCAGTAGGGATTGTCAGTTACATCAGCATTAGAACGTTCAGTTAAGAACACTCCAACTGCATATTTGTGACCTCACACTTTAAAGGGTCAACTGATTGATTGACGTGCTTCTCGATTGTTGACTGACAACTGACAACAAAAGCCAAGCAGACCCTGTAGGCTCTTCAGGACCAGGATTGAGCACCACTATGATAACTGGTCACCTGGAGCTAGCGCTGATCTCGCTGATGATTAACTGGTCACCCATAGGTGACTGACGAGTGGCACGACGGTGCTGATTCCACAGTAACAGGAGCAGTATTTATGTCTGGCATTAGCCCCACCTGTGCTAGCCGAAGCCAGGCGTGTCCCTCTTCCACAGGCTCCTCGGTCATAGACAGCTAATGACGCGGCCCAGACTTAGCGACCACCTTAGCGACAGCCAGCTACAGACGACAGGCCTCAGCCTGGTGCTCGCGGAGGCTGCTCACCCCAGTGTCTCCCCTCCCTCCCTCTCTCCCTCCCTCCCTCCCTGCCTTCACTACCAGATCGCCTTCTTCGCTGGCTCTTCGCCAGGAAAACAGAACCGGTCCCCGCAAGCGCTTCATTTGTGTTTAATTTGCAAACAAAAAAAAAAAAGAAGAAACAAAAACAAAACAATAACATTCTTTGAAGCGTAGTAGCGCTCCAAATTCTCGGGCCCTTTTTTTTCGTTTTTTTTGGTTCGGCTGTGGCGGACCGAACTCTGCTCGGTGACCCCCGTGAGCGCTACGGGTCCACAGGCCCGTCCTCGCGCGGGTTCTGGTCACACGCGATCCCCCGCCCCTCCGAAGTAGCATAAGGGCCGCTCCAAGCGGAGATCAAAAGCACATCGGGTCCATGTGCGCAGTTCTGGAGCGAGCATCTAAAGAGAAGGATTTACAGAAAAATCCATATTTATGAAGGTTTTTTTTTTTGTGCCTTGGATGTTTATAAACTGCTCCAGAAATTTGCCGTAAGATTTGAACACAGAGGCATTCTGCTTTTGTTCTTTATTTGAAACAACTTTATTTTCGTTTTTTGGAGAGCCAGTGGGAAATGTACCCCTCGGTGGGGGGGGGGGGGGGGGGACATGCAAAGCAGCCGTATAAAGAAAGATAGGACACTGCAAAAACCAAACAATAAGTCCATCTTAACAAGTATTTTAGTCTTATATTAAGATGTATGTTACTTTTTTTTGTTATTCTGTATGTGTTACTTTTTTGCCAAATGAGACAAAAAGATTGCCAATATGGTGAGACAGTTTGATTCATTTCAAAATTTGTCACTGGGGTAAGACGATTTCACTCGTCCAGGAAAAAGTAACTCAAAACAAGCTAATATTTTCTACGTGAGAGAAACATAAAATGAAGATTTTAAGCCTTATTACAAGACTAAAACTTTAAAAAGTTAAGTTAAACTTTTTTTGCCGTGGATGCAGCGCTACAAGTACAGGAGCACAGGCTGTACGAAACTTGCGTTATCGTCTGCGTTAGCTGTTACGTGGGACGACGCATCCGCTACCACCCGCATTCCTGCATCGCAAATGGTTTTTGGCTCTTTCTGTTCGAACATGTAGCGTCGAGGGGGAAATCAGGGACGAGGCGCTGGGCCTGTCAGTCTCTTTGTAGTCAGAGCTGTCGCAATTACGGCACCTGTGATAGGTTAACGCGTTACCTGGTTACCTCTGGGGGGCAGGCCTGGGGCCAGGCAGAGACTGAGGAGTGGTGTGAGCAGTGCCAAGAAAGAGCACTGTGTGTGTGTGTGAGTGTGTGTGAGAGAGAGAGTGTGTGTGTGTGTGTGTGTGTGTGTGTGAGAGAGTGTGTGTGAGAGAGAGAGTATGTGTGTGTGTGTGTGTGAGAGAGTGTGCGTGTGTTTGTGTGTGTGAGTATGTGAGTATGTGTGTTGGTGTGCGTTTGAGAGAGTGTGTGTCTGTGTGTAAAAGAGATAGAGAGAGAAAAAAGGAGGTTATGGGAACTGTTTGTAGTTCTAATTGTATGTGTGGTGTTATAGAGGGTATATGTGTATGTGCATGTGTGTGAGTGTGTGAGCAGTGACTTGCGTGATAAACCCTTAGTTACTGTGGACGCACTGGGACATGAGTGTGCCTCTTTGAGCACGCGTTACTCATTTCCCCCCCCCCCCCCGGGCTCCGCAGGTGATGAAGGACGTGGGGAACCAGACGTCCTGCAGGCTGGCGGGGCTCAAGGCCGGGACGGTCTACTTCGTCCAGGTGCGCTGCAACCCCGTGGGCATCTACGGCTCCAGGAAGGCCGGGATCTGGAGTGGCTGGAGCAGCCCCACCGCGGCCTCCACCCCCCACAGCGGTGAGCTCCGGGGGGCCGCCGGGGGGGGGCATGGGGGGGTCATCCCGCGGGACAGACAGAAAGAGGGCACGGGGTGTTCTGGCCGGCTGGTGCGTGTCTCCTCTTAGGCCTGCAGGGATTTAGGGCTGTTCTGGTCCTGACTGTTTTCAAAAAGCTGGGTCTCTGAATGGGGGCGTGTGTGTGTGTGTGTGTGTGTGTGTGTGCATGTGTGTGTGTGTGTTTGTGTGTATGTGTGCGTGTGTGTGTGCGTTTGTGTGTATGTGTGCGTGTGTGTGTGCGTGTGTGTGTGTGCGTGTGTGGGTGTGTGTGTGTGCTTGTGCACGCATGTGTGTGCGTGTGCGTGTGTGTAAAAAAAATATGACTATAAAGCCCAGTCAAATGCATTCAAGATCAGACACTCTCTCCAGAGCACTTGAAGTCCCAGCAGAGACCCGTTTAGAGGGGTGGTGGGGTCACCGGACTGCATGCCATTTATATGCTGATATTAGGATATTGATATTCATTCATATCTGTCACTGAGTAGTAGGCCAGCTGTAAGTTAATGCAGACCATGGAATGTTCTTATTCAAATTTTTTACATCGGGGGGAGGGAGGGAGGGGGGTAAATATACAATAAGCGCTGTTCTGTCTGTGTTCAATTACCTCCGCACTAAAGCTAGCTTTTGCACACAGCTCAGGGGCATGGGAGCCATGTGACGCAATCAGGCTTCAAACCCGTGACCCCCCAGCGCTGTGAAGGCCTGCGACCCACACCGTTGCCGTGCCGTTCTGTTTTTTTTTTTTTTAACGCTCTCCTGCATCCCCCCCTCCACCACCCGACCCTGTCCCGTCCCCCGTCCTGTCCCCACAGCTCAGCTGCAGACCGGGTCGTGTGACCCCAAGGCGGGGGAGCAGAACTCCACCCTGCGGCGGGAGCTGAAGCAGTTTTTCGGGTGGGTGCGGAAGCACGCCTTTGGCTGCAGTGGGATGAGCATCAAGCTGTACGACCAGTGGCGGGTCTGGCTGCAGAAGTCCCACAAAACGCGCAACCAGGTAGGTAAGGAAACCATCGCTTCCTCCCTCTCCCCTCCCGGCCCCCCCCCCCCCCCCCCCCCCGACTCTGCAGGGCCGCAGTCCTGCTCGCTATCGCCCCCTGCTGGCCTGCTGCACGTCCCCCTCCTGCCTGAGACTCTGCCCTGCTGTCAACAGCTCTCAAATACCCCCCCCGAGAATGAAAAAGAGAATAAGTAAAATTAAATTTGTGTACGGTATGGACGTGGCGCACACATCGCACTGTCGGCGGTGAAACTTTCCCTCCAAACTTTCCTCTTTTCGTTTGTCTCGATGCTCCTCTTCTTTGCTTTGGCACGGAAATGTAGTCATTTCATCAGTTCCCTTTACACTCTCCCTGAGCAGCACAAGTTCATTTGACTTCATTTCAAGAATTTATTTCCCTTTCAAAAAAAAAAAAGTGAATTCTCTCTCTCTCTCTCTCTCTCTCTTCTCCCCCCATTTTAGATTCTACCGGGCGATGAGTCCTAGCATACCCTCAAGACAGAAGTAAAAAAACATTTTTTTTTAAAAGAACTGAAAAATGAGGGAATTTTGAGTGGGAAAGTCTGCATTCTGGAATGCTGTCGGGTTCCACGCATCGAAGGTTCTGCTGCTCGAGGAGAACCCCCACGGGAACCTTCAGAAGAGCGACTGGCGTGGAGGGAAATCTCAGCGGTGGTCTGTTTCACAGAGACGCCCGAAGCAGATTCGCAGACTTGAATTATCTCCTGTTATACAGGCAACGGACCTCCCAACAAACACAGAACAGTTTTCAGACCATGGAGAGAGAGAGAGAGAGAGACTGAAAGAGACAGAGAGAGACAGAGAGAGAGAGGGAGAGAGTGAGAGAGACAGTGTGAGAGAGACAGAGACAAAGAGTGAAAGAAAGAGAGAGAGAGGGAGAGATGGTTAGAGAGAGAGAGAGAGAGAGAGAGGCAGAGAGCGTGTGAGAGAGAGAGAGAGAGGCAGAGAGCGTGTGTGAGAGAGACAGAGACAAAGAGTGAAAGAAAGAGAGAGAGAGAGAGAGAGAGAGGCAGAGAGCGTGTGAGAGAGAGAGATCCTCTGGAGGTAAGCTTGTTTGTATTGTCTGAATGCAGTTCAGCTGACAGAGCTCAGTGTAATGTAACTAGCGCTCTGGAGGCTGAGTGTAGCGGTGCTGAGTATTCAGCACGGCCTACGCTGCACTCACAGAGCGCAGGCTTTAACGTGGCATTACAATCGGCGTGGCAACCCTCTCTGCCACACCCCCCGGGACACTTCTCCACCCCCCCCCCCCAACAGCCGTTTGGGTGGGATAATCCCAGAAAAGACAGGCAGCCCGTGAGTGGACAATGGGAGAAATGACTGCTGATAAGCGGGGAATGAGGAACCGGTGATTCCCCCCCGCCCCCCCTCCCGCCCCCCCCCCCCTCCTTCCACCTGCTGCACTGTCTGTCAAACCGATCTTCTTCTCCAGGTGCTGCTTGTAGCTGTCTGCCCTTTACATGGGAAACTGTTGTTAACTGCTGCGGCGAGACCAGCTGTCAGTTTTGGGAAAAGCCAGGGATCCGTTATCCACACGGTTGCATCCCTTCGGCTTCGCTCTCACAACTGGACACGGGCAAGGTCAGAGGCTTTTCCAGAGAACAGGGTTTTTGTTTTTTTTGTGAGGTCACAAATATGCGATTAGAATGCTCTTAACGGAACGTTCTAACACTGATGTAACAATCGCCACTGGTAACTGAAAGAGTTGGGAGTTCTAGAACGCTGAGTTAGAATTCTGAAAAACATTCCATCAAAGGGTTAAGTGTTTCCGCAGTAAATTATATTGGTACGTTCAGTGTTCGCAAGGCTACAGATTATGCAGAAGCTTGTGCTATGGCTGCCTCTCATCCACAACCAAACTAAAATTTTATCACGGACACTCAATCAAAGAACTAATGCTGCAGTATTAATGTTTTAGACTACATAGTAGAAGAAAGCCAGTATACCTCATGCAGTTTCATCAGTAATTACTGAGTTGTATTTGAAAAGTCAAATTGTGAGAGACAGTTGGTATGAGTCGACTTGTGTGTATTGTGTCGTAAGGTTGAATCTTTAGTCGCTTAGTGAAAGTGTGTCTGTAAAACATTTGGATACCAGAAGTGTTATTGTGTCTGTTTTCTTTCCCTTGTCCCTGTTATTACACAAAACCTTGGAGAAAAAAACAGCGATATTTCAAAAGTGAACGACAGCAGTTTGTGGGCTGACTGGGAACAGAATCTAGATTAAGGGCTAACTTCTGGTGTCCGTCACTTGCGTTGTGATCTGTGATTGGTTGGCGGTGGTGAGGGGGGAGGTGTTATCCTTGGTGTGGGGTCATTCTGAATCCTGGTCAGCAGTATTCCGAAAACGTTAGGCCGACTGTGTATCTGTGTGCTCTGTGTGTCAGTAATTGTGTTTTTGTACAGAATGAAGACATTTTGCCTTTTATTTTTTTAAACTGAATTGTAATGGCATATTTAAAAACCTAAAGTTATATTTCGTTTTCCCTAAGTTATGTTTAGACAACAGCAATAACATTGATTGTGTTAATTATAAGATAATAACTGTTTATTAAATAATAATGTATTGTAAAAAAAACGACATACAAATGTTGCTGTGGAATGGTTTTTCCTTGCAAAAAATAATCGATTATTGAGCGCTGAAATTTTGATGTTACCTGATGATATGATAGCATGCACACACACACACACACACACATACACACACATACACACACACACACACACACACACACGCGCACACATGCGCGCGCGCTCCTCTCCTGCGTTGCGCTCCTCGCCGTGTTCCGCGTGCCTCCGGTGCCTTTGGAGCGGCGCTTTTTTTGAAAACCGACGGCGACAGCGACGCGATCGATCCGGCCGAGAGCGTCCGAGAGCGCAGACTTTTGATCTCCCGCCCCGGAGGCCCGGGAGGGGCCGTCTCAGGCTTCACATAAAGAGAGGGATCGCCGCACGGCTTCAGTTGGGCGGCCGCTTTCGTGCTAAAGGGGGAGCACCTGAAATCTTACACCTGCAGGAGCGTCGACCGACGCAGACACAGCTCCAGCCTGTCACCGTCGGCTAGGCTGCGGACCGTGGGCGGCATTTGGGTTTTGCAATTGTGGACCGAGGGAGGGGGTGAGGGGTGGGGGGTGGGGGGCTGGGGAGAGAGAGACTATCATGGACGCCAAGATTTTTTCTTTTTTGCCCTCTTCATTCGGCACCCCCGTCCCCAGACGGATGCCCCCCCCACCCCCCCCACCCCCCCCATGCCGCCTAGACCCAGCCCTGATCGAATGTCATAGGCTACCGGGGAGAAGTGCAGCAGTACAAAGGACTGCATTTCCTCTGGCTATTTGAAATGGTTTTTTTGGAGGTGGCGATGTCTATCAACCGATATCATGACTAACCGGCCGTGACACTGGAGGGATGCCGCGTCGTGTCATGTCGTGAGACGCACGCGCCAAATGCTACAAGCTACTGCAGCGGCGCTCAGAGACCTTACCTTCCAAGTGGATGCCAGCTACAGGATGTGACATCACTCCTGGAGAACGAATGGGAGTGTTATTAGTTCCCTTAGCTTCCCGGGAATAAAAAAACAGTTCATTAGCTTATACCTGGGCCTAATCTCCTATGATGTATATTACGAACTGAAGAGAGTATGCATGGTATACGTGCTCAAGGAAAGCGGGCATGAAGCTATCCACTGACTGTTCGAACACGACAGCTCATTTAAAAACAGAGGAGCAGAAAAGAGCATCTATGATTCCACAAAATGAACATTTAGGACTTCACTTACTTTAGCACGTGTAAAACCGTTTAGCACGCAGAAAACCAACAACATGGCCAATGATTGGTGCAAAACAAATACCATGAGCAGTCATTGGTCGTGTTTTTGGTTTTGCTATGTGGTAAAATGTTGTGCACATGGCAAAGGCCCTTAAATGTACTACCGAGAGGGTTCCCACACACAGATGGAAAAAAAAAACTTCCCAGGATGCTCAGAGTGGAATTCCCGCAACGCAGTTTGGCTCCGCCTACACTCGGGTACGAGACTGCACACTTCCACCAAATGCTACTTGTACGGTGAAACGTGTTTCTCGTTCAACATCTGACTTCAGATTCTAGTGTGTTGTGTTTTGCTTTCTGCGTCTGAGCTGGGTAATTCAGTCTCATGTTACTCTTTCAGGGTTCAGTCGGTTTCTGAGACTCCTGTATTGTATTAGTGTGTTACTCCACACAACCAAATCCGTTCGTTATTTAATTTTACTCTGTCCGCACTGGAAACATCTAAAACCAAGAACACAATCACGGCGTAGATAATCAGAGCTGAATTTTAACAAAATGGCGTTTAAATAAATTGACATTTTAAAAAATGGTTCAGTGGATAAACCTAAAATTTTTACTTTAATTTGTTACCCCTAGGTTTTCTTCTTCTTAGATTTTTTTCATTTGAATGAACCTAAAAAAATATTTAAATTGAGAAAACTTAATAATATATATAAGTGTAAGAAACTGAAGTAGAATTTTAGGTACATCCAGCGAAGCAGTTTGTTCAGTGTAGCGAGACATCCCAGAGACTTTGGCGAGGCCAGAGGCAGCAGGACGGGAGACAGCAGACTGCAGCTTCCCCCAAATCCGCCCCCCACTCCCCTGCCCAGACGGTATTCTCTGGTGCATCTGTGGACGTCTGGCCCACATTAGCCAAGGCTCCCTGTGTACTCGGTGTGCAATAGGAGAAATGAAATCCCCCTTTCGTTCCTGCCTGATCCCCCAGGATCTTCTCTCGGCAGAACACACACCATCGGGGTGGTCCCGCACACCCCGCCTCCCCACCTCCCACCCCGGCCCCCCCATCCCCACCACTGTAAACTAGGACAAACTGCCAAACAGTTGGGAGGCAGAAGACTGAGACCAGTGAAATGGTTTCACCAGACACCATGTCCAATTGCCCACGTTCACAACCACGTCACCAGTCATGAGCGTGGGCCATCTGATCCCTAACGTGTGATTCATTATTATTATTATTATTATTAGGAATAGTAGTAGTTGTTGTTGTAGTAGTCATAGTAGTAGTAAACAGCAGTTGTGTTTATAACCTGTATACGTACGGCTGAGGACAATAATTTTAATGTGCTGGTCACACTTCAGCTGAAAAGTTTGGCACATGACTTACAGTTATGCCTAAATGGAATTATGATTTCATGACACAGAAACCTGACCTCTGGTGGTTGGTGCTGTACGTACAGAACTTGCATCCTGAAATCCACTAAATTTAGCGGTGGCCAATAGTTCTAATACTTGAATAACACCATTCAAAACGTTTGACCATTAATATTTCAATGAATAATTTTCATCTTTTTTAAAATAATGGAAGCGTATTATATCAGAGGTGGGACGTTGTGTTGATGTTTAATATCACACTGAAATATTGGAGGTTTAGTAATTAACAGGTTACCTACCTGCATCGTTTATTAAACGGACGATGCGTTCAATGAAATTTATGTCATAAAAAATCTCTGAAGATACTTCACTCCTGAAATTTCGATTCAGTGGTTAACCTACCTGAACAACCACAATTACGAACTTTCAACATAATATGATGTGCTCGTCCTTATTCCATATGCTGATTTCATTAAGGTCGATGTCTCCTTCAAGAAAATCGTGTCTGTTTTTTATGCTACATTTAATCATTCATGCAATGAATATGTGGAAGCAAAATTTGTTGTCTAAATGTAAACCGAAACTAAACAAGAAAACTTAAGAGCAAAGCCGCAGGGCTGCAGACAAGGATTTTTAACGCTTTTCAACTGGCATCTTTCTACGGTTGGTGGGCGTGGTCGTGACGTTTCCATGGAGTACCCGGATCTCGGCGATTCTGCAGCGCGGAAATGCTCAGGATTTGTGTTGTGTGAAAGGCGGCTGATTTCGAAACAGGATGGCGTCTAGGAGGGTAACGACAGTCCACAAACTGCAGAAACCCGTTCTCGGGGAATCAAATAAGTGAGTTTCTTCGAAGTGACAAGTTATAGTCTTGGCTGCAAAAGAAATGAGAAAACAAATCTACTTGTGGCGAGCATGTTGGCTAGCTGCTAGAAAGGAAGTCGGCCCGTGTCAATAAATCAACCGACAGCACAATATGACGGCTAGTTGTTGCCAGTTGGATTACCGTTTTAATTTAGACTACGTTATGCTTTTGCAACAAGTGAATATTAGTTGGTGACATAACTCTGCCTTTGTTTTTCGTAGTTCAAAGGATGGAAGTCAGAACAACAGTGGCAGCATTGGTGAAGAAAAAAAGAAGAAAAAACGTTAGTAACGTTAGCCAACTTTGCTATGTTAGCTAGAATTCTGCCTTTTTAAAGTAAGTGTAACGTTAAATAAAATGCAGCATATGACACTGACAGTATTACCCAAATCTAAAATAACGTTATACTATGTAAAGATGACTCACAGTAGTTTGCTAAGCATGGTAGTATTTTTGGTTGCCTATCCCAGGTAGACAACGTTATATCTGTTCTCTCGCTGATTGACTTTCAGCCGCCGGTAGGATAGTTAAGTCGCGCTATCAGCAACCAGTCGAAAAGAAGACACTCTTAAAGGTAAGCCAACTTGTCGAAACAATATGGAAAAAAAACTGTAACGCCGGAACAAACCTTTTTTTGTCTATAAACAAAGATGTCCAACTCCAGTCCTAGAGCGCCAATGCCTGCAGGTATTTTTGGGTTCGTTTCAGTCAGCAGCCGGGTAAGGCATTTGGGAACAAGGTGTGTGGACACAATCAATGACGTAAATTAGTCACTTTTGCCGAAAACCAGCAGACACTGTGGCCCTCCAGGACTGGAGTTTGACACCCCTGATCTAAACTGATTTGGATAGTAACCTTTGTTCCTTGCCAGTCTGCATTGGTGGCAAGTTTTCTTACATGATAATGATATACTTTGCCATGAACGCTGGTTATCTATGGTGCACATTCATATCTGTACATAGACAGATGGGTTTTCTTTCATGGTTTTGCAATAGATTGCTAAGAACACTGGTTACCTTAAAACTGACGTGTTAAAGACATTTTTTAACAACCCTCCGTGTCTAGTTCAGTTTCTTTCAACAGTCTGTGTTAGTCTCCCTTTGTAACGCATACATTGTATATTTGCGACACAAAAGTAGTAGTTCTGACACAAAGCGTGTTGAAGGTGACGCAAAATCCGTAACACAAAAAGCATGTTGGCGCATCATTTTTGAGACTGTACACGTTCATATTTGCGCATAGACGTCGGCCACTGAATCGAGTGCATCCGCGAAGCCCGCGTCTCCTAAACCCGACAGCGCGCGGAAACCGTCCGTCAGCACTCCCCCCAGACGCTCTCTCGCGTGTCAGTCACTTCTCAACCCTCTGGGTAAGTGCTTGTACGGCGTGCGTATTTCCTGTTATTGTGACTCCAATAATATATAACGGATACATTGCCTATATATATATATATCGCCCATTCCATCGTTTGTAGTGTTGTGTGGTGTTGAAGAACCCTGTAGGCCATGATGTTGTGGTAAAAATGTGTATCTTTGTCTGTCGTGTTGGCAATCAGATTATGGACAATGGGATAATCCAAAAAACAAGCAGAATAAAGTCTGTCGACTATCTGGGAATTTTCTCTGTTTTCAAGACGGAAGTGTCGGAGCAGTAAACTTGAACACCATGTTCTGTTCTGTCAGCCTCAAACTCCAGTATTTTGGAGCCTTCGATCCTGGGGGGAAATGTCCTGCAGTCGACGGTGTTGGACGGCCACTGTGTCCGACCGGAGTTCGATGTCTCGGTAATAGGCAAAGGTGAATGTCCGTCCTGGCACTGAATTGCATTTGTACGTTTGGCGGCAGAAAAGTTCAAACTTTGACGGACTGTATTGCAGAGAAGAGTCAGTCCCAGAACACGCCGGAAGCAGGAAACGAGAAGGAGAACTTCGAGAATCAGACCTTCTTGTTGGCGTACCTCACAGCCAAGGTAAGCCTGGCTAACTGGATAAAATTGCCATATATGCAATTTACTATAAAAATTATAAAAGCTGTAAATGGTCTGTTAAAAGTACTGTTTTATTTGTTAAATTTGCTAAGCCTATTACTTTGTTTAGTCAATTATCAGATGTTCTTAACCAGAAGGACTTGTGCCATTAGGTTACATAAAAAAACTGTGTACCCAGCTAAAGCAAAACATTCTCCCAATGTTGCTGCCGTACAGTGGCAATGATATATCATTGACAAGACATTCCAGTAACATTATGTTAGCTGGGTTATTAACTGAAGTGATTAATATTGCATACCTTTGCTCAAAGGAAGAATGGGAGTGTTCTACCTGGGAATCAAACCTGCAACCTCTGAGTTCCAAGCGCAGTGCCCTAACCATTATTCCACTCTGCCATCTCTCCATGTTGACCACCCCCCCCCCCCCAGATGGAGAGTAACACCCGCAAGCTGAGGACGGAGGCGGAGTGGAGCTTGTTGGCGGTGATGGAGGAAGAGGAGAGGCTGAGGAAGAGCGTGCACGAAAAGAGGCGACAGCACCTCCTGCTGGAGAAACACAAGCAGCTCGGCGAGCTGCTGGACCTGCAGGTCAGCTGTCCTGTCTGTGTGCTGCGCATTCCCAACACTTCGCTCCACGGTGCTCAAAATCCAGCCCTGGGGTGCCACGGCGCCTCTGTGGTTTCCTTGCAATAAGCAGCCGGTTTAGGATTTGGGAACAAGGTGTGTGTGGAGTCTTTTGGGTAATCAGTAACTTACATTCAGCACTTCAGTGATGGGACACACCAAACACCTGCAGACACTGCTGTCCTCCAGGACTGGAGTTTGAGGTCCTCGCAGTGTCCTTGTTCATTTGACATCGCCTTCCTATCTATGCAATGAATCATTATTTATCACGGAAACACACAGAGAACACTAAACATTCTAAGTCAGGGCTGCCCAGCCCTGTTCCTGGAGATCCAGACACCAATATGTATCTGTTTAATTTGGGAGCATCTGGTCAGTTTTGCTGTGGCAAACGCTGCCGTTAGCATTAGCATTAGCTGATTTACCGTTGGCTTATTGTACGTTTGATGGACCCCCCTCCCCCCCTACCCCGCAGAGTGCCGCCCTGGCCCCCGTGTCTGCGGCCGCCAGGCAGTTCACAGAGGAGTACCAGACCTTCGCCACGGCGTTGGACGCCACCCGCCATGAGCTGCCCGTCAAGAACTTCCACATCCCAGGAGACCGGCGTGATTTCTTGGGTCGGTGCCGCCCCGTTGTGATGATGATGATGATGCTGATGACACTGTTGATGATGATGATGATGATGATGATGATGAGGAGGCTGAGGCTGTTGATGATGATGATGAGACTGTTGTTGATGTTGGCACTGATGATGATGAGGCTGTTGTTGATGATGATGTTGATGATACTGTTGATGTTGATGATACTGTTGATGATGATGACACTGTTGATGATGATGAGGCTGAGGCTGTTGATGATGATGATGATGATGATGATGATGATGATGTTGATGATACTGTTGATGATGATGATTACACTGATGATGATGATGATGTTGATGATACCGTTGATGATGATGATGATGATGATGATGACACTGTTAATGATGATGAGGCTGAGCCTGTTCATGATGATGATGACACTGTTGATGATGATGATGATGATGAGGCAGAGGCTGTTGATAATGATGATGATGATGATGATGATGATGATGATGATGATGATGATGATGATGATGATGGGTCCTGTCTGACCGCGCTCTTCCTCCCCCTACGGGGCGTTCAGGGCGGGCGGAGGCGTGTCTGCAGGAGAGCGAGGCCCTGCTGCAGGGCTGGGGGCTCGGAGCTCAGCCAGAGAGCCAGCGGACCCTGGAGCTGCTGCAGGACGTGGGGAGAGACGCGCAGGAGCTGGGGGAGCAGCTGTCCCAGTGAGCACTGGGGGAGGGCGGGGCGCGCTGGGGGGCGGGGCATGCTGGGGGAGCAGCTGTCCCAGTGAGCACTGGGGGAGGGCGGGACGCGCTGGGGGGCGGGGCATGCTGGGGGAGCAGCTGTCCCAGTGAGCACTGGGGGAGGGCGGGGCGTGCTGGGGGGGGGGGGGTGTGCTGGGGCGGGGCATGCTGGGGGAGCAGCTGTCCCAGTGAGCACTGGGGGGTGGGGGGTGCACTGGGGGGGCGGGGCATGCCGGGGGGGGGGGCGTGCTGGGGGTGCAGCTGTTTGCATATGCCTATGTGTGCCCGTTCTGCGGTATTTCTGTCCATTTTGTTTATTTGTATTAGGGGTTTATTTTAAGTGAAAGTGCCCCCCTGACTCTCCCCTCTGCCTCTCCCCGCAGGGACTTCTCAGCGGTGCTGGAGTGGGCGTCTCTGGTCAGCAGGCAGGCGGTGCAGATACAGCAGTCCCTGGAGGAGGGCCGAATGGGGACGTCCGTCACACAGACCCTGTACCTCCCCAAGCCTTGATGCAGCCCCCGGTCCGGCCCCCCCGTACCTCCCCAAGCCTTGTTCCAGCCCCTGATCCAGCCCCCGCCCTCCTCTCCCACTCCACTAAACTGTACATATTTTGCTTAATTTACTGAACATGACTATAGCAAATGGATAGAATTTCATAATAAATGTAAATTAGGCATATGGTTGTCTGTTATCATTTTAATCTGTACGTCTTTAGTCTGTTGTCTGTCATTTTTTTATCTGTACTTTCCTTTGTAAATTAAAGGCTAAGTGTTGATAATACTTGAAAACGTCAAATTTGGCAGTATGATGGGTTTTACTGTACAGCAACATCAACGAAGCTGGAAAGGTTGTAGTCACAGAAACATTTTCAATCGTCAAAAATTGTCTAGATGTTACATGATTGCATTTAAAACAGTCTCGCCAGGTTCAGTAATCCAAGTTTTTTGGGCTTTGTCTGTGTTCTCCTGGCAACCACAGGAGGGCGCCAGAGAGCCCTGATCGCAAAACCGTTTAACCACCTTGAATGGTTTTACGCTCAGAGGAGAGAGGTGCTTAATAAAACTCAACGATACGTTTTATTTATATTGCACTTTTCATCAGCAGTCTGAAAGTGCCACACACAAGTGACCAGTGAAAACCAGGAGCGTGCGGATGATTGGCACATGGAGACATGCTTTTGGCGATGGTTAAATAATGCTGACTTACCTTGCAAGAAGCTAATTTAAAAAAAAACATGTGCAATGTATGTGGTTAAAATTCTCACAGACGTCTTGCAGCACCATTATGGAATGTTCTGGAGTCTCTTGTTGATAGAGGAATGTTGGTCAGCACAAATAATATATTCTGTTGATACCTTTCTTGTGCATTCTAGGAGCAAGATATAGACTAATGTTTGTTGTTATGACATTCTAGAATGTTGGGAGAGCCTCGGTAACCGGCCTCTGTCGCCGGGCTGTCGCGCCCACACCCCCGGCGATGGTTTTGGCTCGTGGCTCTGTACCCCCCCCCGTCGCGTGAGAAGCGCTGAGAGCCGGTTCGTTGATCAGAAAGTAAAACGACCGGTAAATGAGGCGGTGAGTAAAAAGCAGCGTCTGAACGAGACCACACCGCCGTTAGCACGTTAGCAGTTAGCAACTACAGGGCTAGCCGCAATCAGCCGGTTGTTGATCAGAAAGTAAAACGACCGGTAAGTGAGGCGGTGAGTAAAAAGCGGCGTGTGAACAAGGCCCCGCCGCCGTTAGCAGTTAGCGGCTACAGGGCTAGCCGCAATCAGCCGGTCATTGATCAGAAAGTAAAACGACCAGCAAGTGAAGTGGTGAGTAAAAAGTAGCGTCTGAACGAGACCACACCGCCGTTAGCACATTAGCAGTTAGCGGCTACAGGGCTAGCCGCGATCGGACAGCGCCGCGCAGCGGTCTGTACCCGGGTGTGCGGCACTGTCGGCCTCTCCCCTCGACACGGTGTCGGGTCCCGGACACCGGACACCGGTGGTGTGCGCTGCCCCGGGGCGGAGGTCAGCTCTGGTGTGTTTGGCCTCTACGTGACACGCAGGGCTCGGTTACCCGGGGCTCCCGCCCGGCGAGGGGTTAGCGCCCGTTAATGTTTAATGGCCGCTCGCGGGGGCGGGACTGTGAGGCGGCGTCTTCGGTTACCGATGAGGGCTCGCTCCTGGCGACGTTCAGCTTCTTTCAGCCATTCCACAATACAAAAAAAGACGGTTTCTTGTGGGAAGGCTGTTTAGCCCTGAAGACTTGTGTGTGTGTGTGTGTGTGTGTGTTTGAGACTGTTTCTGAATATTACTTCAGCTGAAACAGTCAAAGGGGTTTAACCCTTTAAGGTAGAAGATCACGAATATGGTTAGAATGTTCTTGACTGAACATTCTGATGCTGATGTAACAATCACTGCCGGTGACTGAAAGTAATGGAGTTCTAGAACACTGACTTGTTCTAGAATTTTGAAACAAACATTTTTTTAAAATCTACTCTTCAAAGGGTTACGTACACTGCCTTTCTGCCCATTACTACATTATTTATTTGGAATGTCCTGCTGAAACAAAATGGTGCCACTAAGCAGCAGACTTACTCATGCCATTAGAAAAATGGAAACTGAATAAAAGGGTGGTTTGGGAAAGGGTAGTTTGTTGAGGACGGGGGGCAGAGGTGGGGGGGGGGGGGTCAGGGATGCAGTGGGGATCAGGGGATCAGTCATGCAGTTCCCTTCACCAGTCACCATAGCGACAGTCCGCCCGGTCAAAGTCTGATGGCGTTTCCAGGAAACGTGGCCGGAGGGAGGGAGAAAGGAGAGAGATCTGGGTCTGGGAGATAGTGTTACAGGCGACCGAATCCCCGCGATGACACCGTTTCTAGGCGCCCGTGCCCTTTGTCCCCCCCCCTCGCGGCGGGTATTTAGCGGAGTGGGCTCCCTCAGGACGGGCCAGTCCGGGGGAGAGAGGAGAGCGATGGAGGCTCCACAGGACCTCGAGGAGGAGATACGCCATCCTTCGCCGACTGTGCGCAAACAATGACATCATTCAGACCGCGTCCTTTCGTTCCTGCGTGTACCTGATTGCACGGTGAGACTGATTTTTTTTTTTCCTTGTGTTTTTGGGAGGTGGGGGGAGGAGGGCGTGTTTCGGGAGTGCCACAGAGGTCAGTCTGGGTTCTGCCCCAAAAGGGAACGGGCTGAGCAAGCCAGCTTCACTGGTCTTCTTAACTGGGCCGAATGGACGAGTGTGTCACACACACACACACACACACACACACGTACGGGGGAGAGTCTATTCGACACGAGATCACTTGATCAGTGACTGACCGCTGCCGCGGCAACCGTTCTGAGCTCCGTCCTTGTGCAGAAGTGCTCTGTCACTGGGAAGAGTAGGCAATCAGGAGCTGTGCAGCACTTCATTCACATTCCTCTGGCTAATGGGGGGGATTCACTGGACACAGCCATCCCTGCTTCATCTGAACCGGCAGTGTCCAGTCTTAACTGAGGAGGTTCTGTTCTAGCCCTGGTTGTGCCCAGCACTATGCCACCTGACTCAAATAATTAACTGACGATGGTCTTCAATCAAGGCCGTGATAGGTCGATCAGGTGCCTCAGTGCTGGGCTGAAACAAAAACCTGCACCCACGTGGGTCCTTTTCGGATGAGATCGGACACTCCTGCTGTAACCCAACCAAGAGCTTTTCCTCTTTTACTGCTAAATGTTTTTTAGCATATTTTTTTCATTGTAAAAAATAAAAAAATGTCTTTGTCGTTTCCTTTTATGTGCATACACGGCTTGTAGAACTGGACCGTATCTGGATTGCTGTGTGACTTTACGTGTGTGTTGTGTGTTTATGTTTAAATGTGTACTAGGTTGCATTGTGAGGTCTGATATTGACCGACAGGCCAGCAGGATATGTTGTCAGGATAAACTATCAGTACTCTATCCTGACTCCACTCGTTTGCGCTGTTACTGGAGCTGAGAGTGTTAAATAACCTTCTCTGTAGTGACTACTTCTTTTATAAACCTGTCGAAAGCCCATATATACTTAATTCGGTAAGTCGATCTTGATAAGTGGATGGTAATGTAATTTTAATGTAATGATCACTCGCTGGCCTGGGAACAATGCTTGCCAGGTCAGGCACTGTCGTTCATATACCTCAGGTGAATGCACTGATCACACCTGGCTCAAATATCATTAGTATTTGTTTTGGATTCAAATACTTTTCTACACTTTACTGATCTTGTCTGGTGTATTGGAACCATTGTAATACTCCCAAAAAAGTGCCAAACCCCGCCTTCTGGTCGTATTGGCAGGCTCGATTACGCCAGGCAAGATCAACAGAGCACAGAAAAGTATTTGAATCCGAAACGAATAGGTATTTGACCCAGGTCTGGCGCGGATGTTGTCTTACAGTGTGAGTGACTCTGGATAAGAGTGTCTGCTAAGTGAATGGTGATACAAGGTGAAGCGTGTTTGACCTCCCCTGCCATACTCCTCTGGCTCCAGGAGGTGGCGCTCTCACCATGGAGGAGAGCGAGAGAAAGCGTCCCATTATTGCGGCCCGAGAGAGGGGTAAGTCCCCAAATCCTGCCTGTGGCACACACATCCCCCTCCCCCCCGTGGCAGTGATCAGGAAGGTGGTTCCGAAATCTTACCTGGCGCTCATTAACCATCAGCAAGGCCGAGGGTGATTATTTTCATTCGGTCGAGCGGTTATGAAAGGTTCCCAGTAAACCTGTGTCTGCTTTTATTGTGCAAGTTTACCAAATATTATTGGCTTAGGAAAATTATCCACGCAGAGCGTAACACCACAGTCAAAATCCATCACGCGCTTTCTCCAACCTGTATTTAATTATATTTACGGTAAAATAATTTATAGTGCTTACAGTTGAGCGGTTAGTCACACTTACGGTCAGGACGTTTGTCACAGGAGGGGAGTAAGCGGTGAGTCACACTCGCGCTCGAGCCATTGTTCACACCAGCAGGGCTTGCTATCAGTGATTTACGGTCAGCTGTCTCTGTGAGGGTCAACGGGCTTCATTTGGGTGCAGTGCTGAGGGTAGTGTGTAGCGTGTAGCACAAAATGAACGTGATTTTCATGATCGTTTCTCAACATGATAGAAAAGCCATGTTTAGAGAGAGAGAGAGAGAGAGAGAGAGAGAGAGAGAAAGGAGGGAGAGAATTAGAGCAAGAGGGAAAGAGAGAGAGGGAGAGGGAGACAGAGATGGAGAGTAAGCTTGTCTAAAACTCACCTGGACTTTGACGAACAGGGAAACCTCCCTGGACACAGGGAGTCTTGAGTCTGCTGGAGTTATATTTTTAACCTTAAAATCAGTGACCAGTTCAGACCCCAGAAACCAGGGGAGTGTAACTGTGTAACTCTTTAACCAGCCTCTCTCACTGATCAGTGATGGGCTGAGTATTAGTGAAAGGCCAGCTGAACCTGTGGTTCTTCTGGACTAAGGTTAGGGAACCCTGTCCAAGGCATTAGATTGATTCATATCCGATTCTGTATGTGCGTGTGCGTGTGTGTGTGTGTACGTGTGTCTGTGTGTGTGTGCACGTGTGTGTATGTGTGTGTACGTGTGTCTCTGTGTACGTGTGTGTGTGTGCACATGTGTGTACGTGTGTCTCTGTGTGTGTGTCTGTGTTTGTGTGTGTGTGTGTGTGTGTGTGCATGTGTGTGTGTGTGTGTCTGTGTGTGTGTGTGTGTGTGTGTGTGTGTGTGTGTCCAGGACCTGGACCCGGTCGTTATGCCCTTCCGCCCACCATTGGTTACGTTGGCCATGACTACACCAAGCCCAGCAGCCCCGCCTACTCCTTCCACCGTCGAATGAGCAGCAAGTGTGAGTATTCACACACGGGTAACTGTGTTTTTACTGAGTACTCACACCCGGGTAACTGTGTTTTTACTTAGTACTCACACACGGGTAACCGTCTGTACCTGCACTTAGTATTAACACAAGGGTAACTGCTATTGCCTGTGCTTAGTACACACATACTCACAGAGGGGCAACAGGCCGTGTCTGCATTTAGCGCTAGCAAAAGAGCAACACAGGAGCTTCTGGTCTCTGCTCACGCAAGGAAAAATAGGACCAAGGCAAGTAAACTATTATATTTTAACTGCCCCCTGACATGCCTTTCCTGTAATATATTTACTTGGAATGGGAAATGTTTGACAAAGATAGCCAAGCTGATGGTTATACAATTCCCCCCCTCCCCCCTCTTAACTAAGACTGCATTTTCTCTCTGCTCTATAATCGACATTTAAGCATGTTTAAATGTGTGTAATGTCACAACCAAACCACAGGAGGGAGCCAGCAGACCATGACCTGTTGCGAGGGCAATTAACTTTTCAAATGCAAGATATACTGTACATTTACTGACAAATACCTCACTACAGTCACATACATTATGAAGTGATTTATACATCTAGTTAATATAACATCTTAGTAAATAATGGATGTCTATTTATTTGTGAATGTTTGCTCCATTTATAGTGATGGAGACTAGTTTAAAGAATAGAATAGGAGGGTCCCATAAATACAAAGCTCTACTGGTTTCTGTTTTATCTATAAAATCAGCAACCAGTTTAGGCCCAAAAGGCTAGGTGGAGGTGAGTGTAACTGCGTGCTCACACACACACACAAATTGATAGATTATGCCCTGCGTGACAACAAAGAGTCCAGGGCTGGTGGTAAGCCCCTGGTTTAGGGTAACCTGTGACCAGTATCAGTTTGCGCTCGCTAATGAAAACTCTGGTGGTGTGTGTGCGTGTGCACCCTGTGATGATGCTGTGTTGCCCGGGTTACGCAGTGTACTCGGTGGTGTGTGTGTGTGCGTGTGCGCCTTGTGATGATGCTGTGTTGCCCGGGTTACGCAGTGTACTCGGTGGTGTGTGTGTGTGCGTGTGCGCCCTGTGATGATGCTGTGTTGCCCGGGTTACGCAGTGTACTCGGTGGTGTGTGTGTGTGCGTGTGCGCCCTGTGATGATGCTGTGTTGCCCGGGTTACGCAGTGTACTCGGTGGTGTGTGTGTGTGCGTGTGCGCCCTGTGATGATGCTGTGTTGCCCGGGTTACGCAGTGTACTTGGTGGTGTGTGTGTGTGCGTGTGCGCCCTGTGATGATGCTGTGTTGCCCGGGTTACGCAGTGTACTCGGTGGTGTGTGTGTGTGCGTGTGCACCCTGTGATGATGCTGTGTTGCCCGGGTTACGCAGTGTACTCGGTGGTGTGTGTGTGTGCGTGTGCACCCTGTGATGATGCTGTGTTGCCCGGGTTACGCAGTGTACTCGGTGGTGTGTGTGTGTGCGCGTGTGCACCCTGTGATGATGCTGTGTTGCCCGGGTTACGCAGTGTACTCGGTGGTGTGTGTGTGTGTGCGTGTGCACCCTGTGATGATGCTGTGTTGCCCGGGTTACGCAGTGTACTCGGTGGTGTGTGTGTGTGCATGTGCGCCCTGTGATGATGCTGTGTTGCCCGGGTTACGCAGTGTACGCGGTGGTGTGTGTGTGTGCGTGTGCGCCCTGTGATGATGCTGTGTTGCCCGGGTTACGCAGTGTACTCGGTGGTGTGTGCGTGTGCGCCCTGTGATGATGCTGTGTTGCCCGGGTTACGCAGTGTACTCGGTGGTGTGTGCGTGTGCGCCCTGTGATGATGCTGTGTTGCCTGGGTTACGCAGTGTACTCAGTGGACTCCAGCCCCGGCCCGCGGTACTCGATCGACGCGAAGCTGACCCGATTCGGACGGGACGGCGCCCCCGCCTACTCGATTCAGGGCAAAGTGAAGAGCTCATGTGAGTTTGTCCACAAACCCCCCCCCCCCCCATGTAATTTTTAACTGCCCTTAACCCCACAAAAAAGCACAAGTCATTTGAAAATAACACTGCTTCGAAGATCTGCCATTTAGATCTGTGGTTACAAAACTACTTAATGAGCAAACGTGTTTTCTCTGACCCGCTGTTTGAGAACCACCCATTTAAATGGACCTCATTTATAAGAGTGCACTTTGGCAATTTGGTTTTGCTTATTTATGCCGTACTGTATCTCCTAAGTTTTAATTCTCAATATCCCCTGTTCTTTTCATAAAGGGAATTGGGTGTACTGTTGTGGAGTGGAATATGCTTATAACACAGGATAAAGTTGTCCTGCGCATATAATTACCTATCAATGAATACGTAATAATGATTCAGTAATATGTGATACTGAATGAATAATTAATAAATGAATCATGTATAAGTCCCTTTCTGCCATGTTGATTCACTCAACAGACCTTTGTCAGAGTAACTGATTTCAATCCGGTCTGCATTGTATTCATGATGTCTGGTTATATTAAACCACAACGTTATAAACGTGCGAGTTATTCCGCGAGCACACAGACTGTCAGGTTTAATGCTGTTGAGAGTTGAGAGGACTCTAACTGGCAGGTTCAGCTGTGTATGATAAATACAGTGCAGATGGCCAGCTTTTCTGCCAAGAAAAAAGAAAGGTTAATACATTCAGGGGAACAGGGAAAATTAAACAATGGTGACAGTTTATTTTCAGCATGAAACGGTTAGTCGTAAGCACATTTCAGTTGGTAAAGTCGTTTTTTTATTTTTTTAAATTTTTTTTAAGGTGACAGTTTTTTTTTTAAAGCCCTGTTCTTAAAGTCTCTTTTGAACTGCTGGTCAGTGGCAGCAAACAATGCGAGTAGAAGCTGAGGTAACTGTTTGTGACAGGGCGAGCCTTTCCCATCTGGTGTCAGCTGTTCCAACGGAATTTCAAAAACCAACAGAAAGCAAGCTGGGGGAAAAGCTTCTTTTTCTTTTTTTTTTTTTTTAAAAAACAAGTTACCTTATTCTTTTCAAAATGTCAGCAACAATGAGGCCTTAAAGAACAAGGTCTGGTTTCAGTCCAGCTCCGAAAGGCTTTGTTCTCCCTGGTTAAAAATTCCCCCCCCCCCCCCCCGTTAGGCTACTCAACACATTTTGAATGCGTGCTGAACTCACATGTGTCACAAAAATCTTTGCAAAAAAATTCAAAAACAATAACCATGGACCCAGGCTTAGGGGATTTCAACAGTAAAATTAGGAGCAAACTGCAGAGATCTTAGCCGTACCTCCCACATATTGGCCAGGATTCAATCAACTTCAATCCTAAATTCTGATAACTCTGTAGCCAGGTACCTCCCAAGATCTGTTCCCTTTGGGAAGCTTGCTCACCTCCATTTGAGTGTGTCTCTCCAATAGGGAATTTTCTGGGGGTCAGGCCTGGTTTCTGCTCAGTTTTCCTCTCGTTTCTCAGTAAGGCATCTTTGTGACAGTTCCCTGCGTAAAGCTCAATAGAAAATGAACTGAATTGCGCTGTTGAAGCGCAGGCCACAGACAGCAGATGAAACAAACGTGGCTCCTGGTGTTTCAGTGGTAACAACCCCCCCTGATCTCTCCCTCCACACCCACAGCTGGCGTTTTTCAGACCCCAGGACCGGGGGCCTACAGTCCGGAAGCGGCCCCTCCCCTCAACAGCCACCGGCGGCCGCCGTCCTACTCCATGGGCTCGCGCACCAGCTACCGCTCCACCGACCCGGTGCCCTCGCCCAACCGCTACACCCTGCCGGCGGTGCTGGGCTCCCACGTGCCCACCAAGCCCGCCAGCGCCAGCTACAGCATGTCGGCCCGCCACCGGACGGGCGGCCCGGCGACGGGCCGGGCCCTGACCCCGGGGCCCGGGCGCTACAACAGCACGGACCCCAACGTGTACCTGCCGCGCCGCCCCGCCTTCTCCATCCTGGGGCGCTACGCCGTGCCCAGCGACGCCACGCGGAAGCCGGGGCCCGGCACGCACGACGCCGAGAAGGTGGTGGCGCACATGCCCCGCCCGCCGTCCTTCTCGCTGGGCGTCCGCCACTCCGAGTTCGTCACGCCGCTGGTGGTGGGCGTGCCGGACCGAGCCTGAGAGAACAGGACCGTGATGCAGGAACTTTTTAAACGTGGCCACGCCCCCCCCCCCTTCTCTGTCACGATGCGTTGAAGGCGGGGCAGTACACAGGCTTTGGAACTGGGTTTGCAACTTTGAGGTTGCAGGTTTAAACCCCAGGTGGGGCACTGCTGTTGTAACTTAATTAGAATGACACACTTCTAAGCGCTCAGCTGGATGAATGGTGAACTGTGTCTTTGAAGGGGGGTAAGGATGGAGAGTTGCTCAGGAGACGAGGGTGTACTAAAACCCTAAATGTCGGCTGGAGACCCAGCTCCCCCTCCCCAATTGCTACTGCAGGGTGAAAAAGGCCACTTCAGACTAACTGAGGACAGAATTTTATTTTTTGGGGGGGGGGGGGGGGCGATAAACAAGTTGACTATTAATGCTCTGAAACAAATGACAAAGCTGAGACAGAGAAAGGTTACTTCTTACCTACTATAAGAGACTACAGAAAATGTTCTGGAACATTGGGTAGACCATCCACAACACCAAATTATGAATGTGTCTGTTTGGGGGGGGGGGGGGGGAAGAATTACCCTTCATTTTAAGAAACTGAATAAACGTTCAGAAAAATTATTTGGCGATTCTTCCCGAAGGTTTTCTTACCCTCCATTTGCCGCACTTTGCCAACACTTTGTCCTGCTTTAGCAGTCAGGCCCTTATTACCTTTATTAAATGTTAAAAAAAAAAGAAAAAGAAAAAAGAGAGAGACAATAATTGTATGGAATAGACTGGTTTCAAGGGCCACATCCACTGCAACAAAGCCAGCTGTTTGAGAGGCACATAGAATCACATGACATGCTGGCCTGATGACACAGTCACCCTCCAGGCCAGTGGCTTCAGTGCATTGCACTGATTCATAAAACAAACTCTCCTCATTAAAAAAAAACAGCCAGAAGCACCCATGCACCAGCAGCAGCCATTTAAGTGGTAGTACGTTACTGTGAGAGTTGCTCCTTTGGTCAATTAAGGAGTGAGTGAGTGAGTGAGTGAGTGGGGAACGGTAGTGTTTGTAGAGCTCAGAAACACAAAAACAAAAAAAACAACAATATTGTTTTTCTGCCTTGACCTTTACTTTAAGATTGCTCTTATCCGTATCAGGGAACAGAAAAAAGGTTCATGAAAGAGGTAGGCCTACTGTCCACAGCAAAGTGAAAGAGCATTAGCCATACCACAAAAAACACTACAATGTAAAGTGTTTATTTTCCACACTCAACTGTAAAATATACACATAGAAAGGACACTGTAAAATATACACATTTTTTACAGTAGCACTAGCAGAATAATAATAATAAAAAAACTAAAATGTACAAGGAACTGGTTCGCAGCATCAAGTCCATGTGAATACTAAGGGGCTGGAGTTCTTTGGAAACTTCAAACGTGGAAAAAAAACAAAAACTAACTCCAAATATACAAACTAATTCTGACTGTTTAAAACAGCTTTGGACATGGAATCTTTTGAGGTTTAGGGGGACAGAAAACCTCCAGCTATCCTGAGGCTCAACAGTGCATGCTGTTTTTCAGATTCAGAGGTGTACAGGTTTTAATTTAGCAGGAGAAGCCCCTGTCCATTTGATCTGTTACCTGTCTGTTCACACACACACATGCACTCTAGTAGTAAGTACATATTTCACTCAGCTGAGCTGCAAACCTACTGTCAGACTAATTCATGGGAGCAGAACAACACATTTTGGACATATAAGAGCACATGGCAGAATTTTGCCTTTTGAGACCGTACATAGCTGCATCATTTTAATCATTCGTTCATGTGACTTAAAAGCGTACATCAAGCACGTAATGATGGCTGATAAACTTTAATACATTGTCATGGTGACTTAAATTCCGTGGAAATCGGCTTTAGCGATATCTTCATCTAAAGAAGACTGAAACGAGGCATTCCGTTTACAGCATGGAAAACGTTGGAAACACAAACACTGAACTATGAACATCTACCATATATGAACTTCAGTACAGTCTTTAAGCAGAAATATCAGGTATATATGCACTGGCCTAGTAACAACAGCAATGCCAAACAAAATAATTAACACATACACCAGCAATTTCCACCAGTCAAAACATTCTTCATAGCAGCCAAATGACCAAATGTCTTATTGTTCAAACAGGGTCCAAGAGTTTTTGGAGTCTTGAACATTTTCACATAAGTCCGTTCAATACTACAATTACTCCAAGCATCATATTTTGCACAAAAATATACATTTCTAAGGAAAAATTGTATTTTGCATGGCCAATGAAAGACTTTTGTTGTTTCTTACTTCCAGACTGTGGGCCATATAAGCCTTCTTGGGGAAAAGGGGGGGGGGGGCAGGGGTGCATTGTGCATCTTTCGTTTTGACCCAAGGCTGCCTCTATATAATGCATTCATTATAAATAGAAACGTGGTAAGATTTAAAGAGGACTAGGAGTAATGAGCAAACGTTGCATGAGTCAAACACGCACAACCACACATGGCCTGTACACAAGTGCAGTTCTGTTGAGACCGTTTCGTTTTGTTTTTTTTGTTTGTCCCGAGTCTTCAGTTTAGTTCTCACTCCTTGGGGAGGGGCCTTCGGAACAGCAGTATATGCGGTTCTAAAGAAACAAACACTTAGACTTAGTAAAAATAAATAAATCAATAAATAAAAAACCACAGCCTAACAAGTTTGTTCCCAAAAAAATTATTAAAAAAATTATTAAAAGCCGGTTTCTTTTTACCAACCCACATGCATAAAATGTAAAATGAAGGAGCAGGTTTAAAATTTCTTGTTTAAAATTTGTTTTTGTGCGCTGAGCTCCAACCTATCCCACTCGTTTGTGCTCACCTGGCTTGTGGATCATGTAGTGGATCCACCCCTGACTCTGCTGTACCCCGAGCCCTCTCCACTCCTCCTCCGACATCAGGTGAGAGGTGGGTACCAGTTTGGACAACTGCTTTGGGAGCATGACGTGTCTATGACATCGCAGTGAACGTACATGGTTAATACCTGCTAATAGCACGATATAGTTTCAAAATCTCCTTTGTTTCCTGGTAATCAGCAGAACGTACTGGTTTCTGGCGAACGTAATGGATAGGAGCAATGCACTTAACAGATTCAGCAATAGTCTAACGTAGTTGAAGGTTTATTGACAGCTGTCAAATTATGCACAGCTAAGGCAGCGTTAGAAATCATACGGTTACTGACATATTTGGGCTGTTGTCATTTTGCTAGCTGAGGTCATTTTACCCACATAAGAAATATGGAAAATAACAGCTAATAATTTAACAAAAAAATTCAAGACATTATAAAAACATACATCCGGAACCGTAACTGACGTTAGCTGGCTAGCAGTTACCACCCCAATGCATGCCTGTAACTCACGAGGCGAGTTTTTGCGTGATGCCTGACGATCAATATATCGCCACGATAAAAAAAATAACCATATAAAACGCTCAGGCTTAACAAATGACGTACGACCGGCAACGTAAAAAATGTCCATCGCCCAAACCGAAACTGTTGTGACGGTGTAGTTTTGCGCTAGCTAACGGTCAGTAGCTAAACATGTTGATGTTAGCCCAACCAGCTAGTCTAGATTCTAACGTTAGCGATGACTAGCCAGCTTGCCAGAATAATTGGATGTTGCCGGAGAATACTGTAAATAACATGCGGCACAAGCAAGGCTCTGTGTAGAGTATAATTATTTAATGAGAAAATAACAGTCTTTAAAAACAACGATTACAAGAATAAATAATTGTTTTACTAGCCGTGCAAGATAGCTAGAAACACTGTAGTTATCTCAGTTAACTAGTGTTATGACGCACAACCGAACTTACCTGTACTCATATTCTTCATCTGTGTATTTGTCAGAGTAGTAAATTTGCTTTTTCGACATTTTATCTTTTCAAGTATGTCACAAGTTAGTAATTGTTTGTAAAATAATAACGTCGGCTTTTAGCGGTCTCCTTTCCTGTATTTTTCTCTCTTGCCCCTTCAGACTGTTTCAACGCAGCAGCAGTCGAGAATTTAAACTCAAACGGCCCGCGTCCGCTCTTATTGGTGGAGTCGCGCGGGGCGATAACAAACGGCCTCAATGCCCCGCCTTTTCAGCAATTTGGACATTGACGCCATTTTGGCTCTTTCGTGTGTTTGAGTATGCTTTAAAAGTGTATTCGAGCGGTGCGCCAAAATGTCGAAAACAGGAGAACAGTTGCAAAATGTTTTGGTCCCGGTCGTTTAGGACTTTTGCGTAACTGGGAATGTAAACGGTTAGGAAGCTAGATATATATTAGGTTATTATGTCACAAGTTACATAATGACATAGTGGAAGGCAAACCTTTCTGGAGAGAGGAAATAGCCAGTTATGGAAACATTCATGATTTTCTTTGCTTTTATATCCACAGTTCTCGCCACTAATTTATTTTGGTCATATTTCCAGATAACAATTCAGAGCCAAAAATTAAAAATACAGAAACAGAAACTAGACCTAACATAATCAAATGCACTCTCACTGCATACAGTTTCACTATGCTATGGGTTTCTCTCTGAGTACTGTATGCTGAGTTATAGTGAGTTCTGTATTTATTATTTATTCATCTCTTCATCCTGTGTTACTTAGACTTTTTGAACGGCTAAGAGGCACATGTAGCGTGCACAGAAGTTTCAGTGTTTGCACAGTAAATGGGTGATTAACTGCCTTAGATTGATTTGGTGACAGAAACACAATCTATAAGGGTGTCTCAGCACAGGAGAGGAAATGATTTGAAAAACATAAATCTCCAATTGGATTTTAATAATACACTAATAACAATAATAATTGTAATAAACTAATAATACTGCAAAACCATATTGCAATCTCATAGCCTAATTCACAGGGGATAATATAAATTGGTGTTGTTACACACAAAAACACAGAAAGGTCAGAGCCCATATAAATTACACTGAGCCTGTACTCCTGTCGCCAAGGAAATGTCAATTCTCTATGTAAGGCTCCCAGATCATGAGGCCAAGATCAAGACATCTAGAATTCCTGTGCATTACACACACACATGTACTTGCATGCACACCCACATACATGTACACGCAAGCACACACACACGCACACACACACATATACACGCATGCACACTAACACATGCGCATGTGCACACACACGTACACATACGCACACACACACACACACACAGACACTTATATATTTAAAGAACTGAACTGTTGCTTCCATCAGGATCAACTTGAGTGGCATGTCTTGGAAAGTAATATCCATGTCACCTTATAAAATGGCAAATTCTTTCCTTCTGTTTGTGATCTCAGTTGTGCGTCACGTTGATGGCATTGCGTCTCCCAGCGAAATCCATACGGCCCCGTTTAGAGCCAGTGAGACACTGTGTGGTCAATAGAGGTACTGCAATTTATTAAAATTGTACAGTATGGCTTTGGGCTACATGGAATGCTGAATTCTCTTTAGTTCTGAATTCTTGTTGATAATTTACAGTGAATTTGTATGTAAATGCACTGCTGCACGTGCTGTTTTCATGCATGAGCTAGCAAATGTGAGACTGAGGTTAGATTGCATCGGTCCGAGCCTGTATCTGCGTGGGCCTGCCTATACTGATAGTTTGCGGCTAACTGTATTTCCTGTTGAACTTCCTGTGGAATGATTTCGAACTGTAGGTTCAGATTTTTTGGGGAATAATAATATAATATAATAATATAATAATACAATACTTTTTTTTATAATGCTTATTTATTTAATGAAAATAGACATGACAATGAAGAGAGCAATTTTCACTTGGATTGTTTTTAAATGTTAGGAAAACATGCAACAAAACAGTTAACACATAATTAATTTAATTCATTATTAAATAATAATGAATTATCAAAGTGTATTAGAAGAGCCAAATGACTTCCTGGCAGCAAAACCAAGTTTAATTTATTTTATTTTAATTTTAAAATTTGCTAACATTAGCATTAACATTGGCTAACATTTGTCTTGTTGGTGCAGGCTTTACAGGGAATCTATCTGTGTGTGTGTGTGTGTGTGTGTATGTGCACCTGTGTGCATGTACATTTGTGTGCATGTGTGCATGTGTCTGTGTGCATGTACGTGTGTGTGTGTGTGTGCGTGCATGTGTGTGTGTGTGCACGTGTGCACCTGTGTGCATGTACATTTGTGTGCATGTGTGCATGTTTTTGTGTAGATGTGTGTGCGTGTGTGTTCCCCATCCAAAATAAACCCAGTCCACACATGCCCTGTCTGCAACTGAAGCTGTGCTTTCAGTATTGGCCTATGCAGCCATCAAAAATCCCATAAAAACGGAGTAGATGGTAATCATCCGACACAACGGCAAACCATAAGCAAGTGTGTTAGCGTGAGAGGACAGTGGCACTGACGGGCTCGCTCCAGTCACTCCTCTGTCCCACCAGCTGGTCCTGCGCCGAGACCTGGACCACGTAGGTAGCCCCTGGCCGAAGTGCCTTCAGGACCATACTCTGGTACTTGTACGGGCCCAGCTGAGGGAAAGGAATCGGATCATTTAGTCTTTTTTGGGAAAAAAAAAGTATTCATCAGGATGCAGAATGAAATGTACAATTCATGACAGACATTAATGACAATCGTATTTTTTATTGTACAAAAATGAGCTAAAAGCTTTACAAACAGTAATCCCCAGGTGGAAGGTGTCACACAAAACATTGCACATAAAAACACAAAACTTTCAGTGCATTAAATATGAGCTGGATCTCATCAACCAGCTCCAGCACGGAAACGTTCACTTTATTTGTTAACTGTTGTTTTGGTGTCGATAGCGGAGTCTTTACTCAGTAACCTTTTTTTGTTGTTGTTGTTTTTCTGAAGATTCGCTGAGTCTGCTCTTTCTGCCTTGATCTGAGCAGCGTGTTCCCGGACGGATTAATA
Organism: Anguilla pacifica; assembly: GCA_039654925.1. Taxonomy (NCBI): domain Eukaryota; kingdom Metazoa; phylum Chordata; class Actinopteri; order Anguilliformes; family Anguillidae; genus Anguilla; species Anguilla pacifica. The sequence continues at coordinate 4,725,539 of CM077289.1, forward strand.
TCAGACGGTCGTGTCGAATTTTACTCTGGGATCGTTTTGTAGACCCTCGCTAGCACCTGTTCTGGAGTTAAAGCAATTGACAAGCAGCGTACTTTCTGAGTGCGTTCGTGTTTTTGGCAGTTGTGCGGCAGCTAGCGCAATGCTCACCTCGCGCGCTGACCTGCTGTTGCCCTGGTAATACTGAACTTTGTACTTTAGCGGAAAGTTGGTGGGGTCAGTCCAGGATGGGGGAGGAGCCCACTGGACGTACAGCTGCCTTGCCGATCTCGGGGTCACCGTCACGTGAACTGGGGGGTCCGGCTTTACTGGGGGGGGGGGGGGTGGCGGACAGGACAGATGAGGATGAACAATAGAAAAAACAAAAAAATGTTGAAATTACACACCTCTGTACTGAACAAAGTGAAACGTTCGATCAAAAAATTCTTCATAATTCTTCAAGTGGTGACATGTCATGGTAAATGGACTGCATTTATATAGCGCTTTCATCCAAAGCGCTTTACAATTGATGCCTCGCATTCACCAGAGCAATTAGGGGTTAGGTGTCTTGCTCAGGGACACTTCGACACGCTCAGGGTGGGGGGATTGAACCGGCAACCCTCCGACTGCCAGACAACCGCTCTTACCTCCTGAGCTATGTCGCCCCTGATAAAATTTTTATTTGATTCATCTATGTTAAATGGAGGAAACGGGCAGGGGGTGGAGGGTGTTGCTCACCAACGTTTTCAACTATGAAGCTGAAGAAGGTGGACCTGCTCCCGAGTGGGTTGGTGGCGGTGACGTTGATGACCTGGGGGTCCATCTGGAAAAGAGTGATGTTCAGAACGCAGTGGTGCCTCAGGCTCGGGACAGGGCGGCAGGGATGGAACTTTGACCTTTCAGGGTGGGGGGGATGGAGGTTAGAGGTCACTATGACAACCTAAGTATACCCATCTGAAGCTGGCAGTATACTCAGTAAGAAGAAAGAACTTCAGGATTGAGAACCACCAGCGAACATGTCCACAAACACTGTTGTCGGTACACTCAGTGAGAACACCGCACCATTTAAAGTCACTCCACGCCACTGGGGCGTGAATAATTATGAATAATCATGAGGCAGCTATTAACTGGGGCTGGAATCTCACCCAGACCTCCGTCTCGCGGCTACGCCATGGATGTATAAAGTGAAGGGCTACGCAAGATCACAACACAAAACAAAAAGTTTAAAGTGGCTTTAGTTTATCTAGCTATGCAAAAGAAGAAAAAAAGACAAAGGAGAAGGTACGTTCGCCCTCTAAATCAGAGTAGGACGGAGAATGAAGACTTTTGTCTGCACATTTGGCAAATGCGGAGGTTAGACGAGGGGGTCCACTTTCTCTTATTTCTTAATGTGTGCTAGGCAGATATGTCTATGGTTTTGATGACTTGCTGAAACGAGTAGCACCATTCATCAAACATGCGGGAGCTCACAGAATTCTCATTTATACAGAAGAGAGATTGGCGTTGACTCTCCGTACATTAGCATGTGAACTCAGCCCTCTGAACTTTCAACCGTGACGTAACCAACCATGTGATATTTGGGCCAATAGCTGAGAGGGGGAGGTCGGAGAACAAGAAAGACATTTTCTAAAAGTTCTCCCTGGAGGCCATCGCACACTGCACCGTGAGAACACGCAACACTGCGTCTTTTTGTTCTTCAGTTGTTCTCATTGCGTCTTTTTGCTCAAAAAGTTCTACTTCTTACAAAGTATACTGCCTGGATGCTATTTTCAGGTGGGACAGTACTCACTTATGACTCCCACACAGTCCTGCTGCAAAGCAGCTTCCAATCCCATAGGTGGCAGTGTAGTGCGTTGGCAGCGTTGGCTCAGGTTCTTCGCTCCAGGAACATGTGGCTGTTATAGGGTAACCAGGAGATGAGCACTTCACTTTCAGGGGAGACGGAGAGTCTGAGAGGAAGAGGAGGAGGAGGAGGAGGAGGAGGAGGAGAATGTGTCATACGCTTGCAGACATGGACAGTTGGACACAACATTCAGTCACCAGGCATAGTGCAGATAGAATAGATAGAATAGAATAGAATTTCAAGACGTGGGAGACTGCAAACACCTGGAGAGAGTAACGAGACAGACTCACGGCTGTTCTCCTAAACAGTTAAGTATAGGATGGGGATTTAAGAACAGGGGGTGTTCACATTTACTAAAAACTGCTTTTCAATAGGGAATAACAGTCGGTAACACAGTCACAGATTCCATTCTCCCTGTACCCATGGAAGCCCCTGAACTCTGACCCTCTGCGGGCAACCGATCGCATTTCAGCTTTCCATATCACATGATACGTGATGTAATTGTGGTCGCACATTCCAAGTGCTTGGCTAACGACGCTGCCGTGTTATTGTGGTGCCCAAAGTCACTGCAGGACGGCCTGCGGGTGCACAGACTCACATCCGGGCTGAAGGAATAGTGTCTGGAGGAGGGATCCATTCCTGCTGTGGCAGGTGTAGTTGCCTCTGTCCTCCAGGCTGGTGTTACGGATGGAGAGGACGGGGCCCGGGTTCAACGCCATCCCGTTCAGCTTCCACTGGGCCCCTTCTCCCCCCTCACCCTTACAGGGAATGTTCACAGCTGAACCCACAGCTACATACAGGTCTGGGACAGGGAACAGTGACGGACCAAAAAAAAAACAGTGAACCCATCCTCAACCACAGGCTCAGTTCCTCTGTATCATGTCCTATGCATCATGCCTATATCATGCACCTATGTAAGGAAAAATTAAGTTCATAAAAACTCAAATCAAAAATGAGAAAGAGAGAGAGAGTAAGAAAGAGAAAGGTGAGTGTGGTGGGGTTCAGTCAAGAATTTAAATTTCAATTCCTTCAGAAAAATTTCCCATAATGTTCAATGAGGATGTTTTTCAAATGAATTAGTTGAATTTCATTCACCTCCTGAACCAAGTTCATAGAATTAAACAGAATTGATCTGCAGACTGGTACTATTCAGCCTCTATGAAACCAGAACTCTCGAACAGAATCGGACCTTCAGTCTCACCCATTGTGTGCTGGTTCTCCTTCACAGAGAAATGCGGGTCACTACTGAGAAGCGGGCAGAGCAGAACTGCGACTGCGCAGACGCGTACCGTGCACCGGACACACATACTGTAGGCCCAGCTGCGCAGAAGCACGCACATGACTATGATTAGTTAAAAAGAGTCACACTTGAACTTTTATATATTGTTGGTGCCTTGCAACAAAACAACAACAAAACAACAACAAAAACAGACAAAAAACCTTGTATCTCAAAAAAGAAATAAGAATATGGGTTGTGTTCCAAATCAGCACACTTGTGCACTATTGAGTATACAAGTTGTATTGGACTTGTATATGACATAAATACTCATTAGGGAAGTGCACTGATTTAGACACAGCTATTAACTTCATGGGAACAGTGAAATGCATGTCAGGTCCGGTTTTGAACCAACTTTATTACTTGTTCGGTTATGAAGCAGTGACAGAACATACAACTGTAATTAAGAACTTTTAAATGTGTTAAAACTGAGAGAGAAAAAAATACAAAATGAACAAGGTTTTTTTTCATGGTGCCAGCAATATCCTGAAACTAAAATGAGGGTGGTGGGGAGGGGGAGATTTACGTACTTCTATAAATCATTAATGAGCAAATAGCTACTTTTGCAGTGTAGAGTAGTAAACAAAAGCACCCATTAAAAAAATCACAGAACGAAAAATCCTACATTCATCTCGTTCAGTCCCACTTGGGAACCGTGTAAATAATGCCCAGAATGTGAATAACTGAAGCGGTACTTAAAGTGCAAATTCAAAAAAATATATAAATATTTACTACCACTAAGTCTGTGAAATGTGACATATCCCCGTAGTGTCTCCTCAGGGAATGTCTACAAGTTTTTTCCATATTTCTGATACACACATTTGAATACATTTTTTTATTCTGACGAACTCAGAAAAGGTATTGGGGGGGGGGGGGGGGAGTGGGGTAAGAGAAGGGAGGAGAAGAGAAGAAACGAGCTTACTGGATTGTAGAAACTTGTGGATCGTAGATCGTGTTCTTTCCGCTTTGTTATCTCCAGTGTAACCTTTGTCTATTGGCACTGAAACACGTTTGGGGCACCATGGACCATGGCAAGTTTACACTGTCCCTCTTAAAGGCATAGCAGCGAGTTACTTTTTTTTTTTTTACATGTGGCAATTGTCGGGTCATGGTCACTAAAAACGAATGTTCCTTCTTAAACATAATAACCCATATGTGGTATGACCACAACACAAGAGGCTAAAGTAATACTGGAGCCATAGTCTAATGTAGTCAAAGTTAAGTATATGAATAGCTGAAAATGCGTCTTTGTCCTGGTGCTGCTCGCATCCTGATGCAGCAGATCACATGACACTTCCACACTTAACAGACACAATACATTTAAGATGCTTTAATCCAATGCGACGTACAATAAGTGCACAAGACTCTTCCCACTGCCACCCAGAGGAACAGTAATTATGCATTGGAATGAAAGTGAGACTTAAGGACTGCTTGCTCTGTTGTAAGAATCTACCCAGTCAATCAATGAAACACAGAAGACAAGCATCAACTGATAATAATGATCAGATACATAATGATGATAATAATAACAATAGTACTACTCAAAATTCAGTTCAGTTTTATTTGTGTGGTGCTTTTCAGAGACATTGTCACGAATACCCTTTACAAGAAAACAGTAAACTATTCTTACTGCAATTACTTAATGAATAATAATAAATATAGTTATATATTTATTGTATTATTATTATTATTATTATTTAAAGTGAGCTCTGTTCTAGCTTACGAAAGGTTAAATACATCACAGACATGTATATGTAAAAGCTAGGTCCTCCAATAAATTGCCTGATCACATTTATAATTGAATAACACTTTGATTCCTTCTGCGGAAAGGAATGGTAAAAAAGAAATTAACTGCCATGGGATAGCATGAAAAGTACATTACGGTAATTGAGGCTTTTACTGTCAAATATGAATAATCCAGGAGCTAGAAAGAAACGGTTGAATCGATGAAACAGACAGTTTGATCAAGTACTTATAGAATATTATATTTAAATGTTTAACATTCAGTTTACTTAATTACAGAAAGTAACACACAATGTATAAACATTGATAAGTGGAGCAGCGTTTCCATAAAATAACTTCAGACTATTTTGGTCAGGAGAGTGAAAGCTCTTTTGACCAATGAGCGTTTGGGAAATGTGGGCGGAATCAGCACTGCACCGGATGTTGGTATTTGTTACAGGACGTGTCATGTTAGAGTCGTTTCGTTAGCTGTTAGCTACATTCTGTGGACAAGTTACTGGTTTCAATTTCCGTGTAGATTTACTACTATTTGAAGTCATGTCGGAAAGAAAGGTTTTAAACGTAAGTATCGACTTAGTGGTGTGTTTAACCATTTGTTATATTGGGTGGTTACGTTGCTTTTCCAACAATTCTTAGTCTGCATTCAGCAAGCCAACTAACTGTCCCTGTGGACACACATGTTAGCTAGCTGGCTAACGCTGATCAGTATACAAATAACAATCGGTTATGAACAAACTAATAGAAATGATGAGATTTTATGTTTCCGCCTGTGTTGGTTAATATGTGCAAATATCAGCTGGTTTGCGAGATGATGTTAAATTAAGTTGACTCAGCGTAAACGTAAATAGACCTGTGTAAATAGAAGTGTATCTAGCATTGGTTGAGGAACTCTCTACTAAATATAGGTTAGAACTTAATAGTGTTGTTCGCTAGCTAGTCTGTAATGTTGTTATTGATCAATGAGAATATTTAATGACTGTGTTTTCTCTATTTTTAAATTAATTTTAGAAATACTACCCGCCGGATTTTGATCCATCTAAAATTCCCAAACTCAAATTACCAAAAGATCGTCAGTATGTTGTGCGGTTGATGGCACCGTTCAATATGAGGTAGGAGTAAGCTCATAGTGTTCTGCTTGCATTCGTATAAAAAGAAAAAAAAACAGTTCCCACGTGGACGAAATGAGCAGTGATATACGCACATTCATGTGCGTGATCTGAATTGTTTTCCGGCAGGTGTAAGACCTGCGGCGAGTACATCTACAAAGGGAAGAAGTTCAATGCCCGCAAGGAGACGGTCCAGAACGAGCTCTACATGGGTCTGCCCATCTTCCGCTTCTACATCAAGTGCACGCGCTGCCTGGCCGAGATCACGTTCAAGGTAGCTGAGAAAGTCGGACTGGGCCCTGGTGCTCTCTCCTCCAATTCACCTGTCTGATGTTGGCTGGAAAGTCCTTGGGACAGAGAACCAGAGAAAAAGATTCATCTTTTTTTATTTGATAGCCACAGCCGGAACTTTGTGGTGCAAGATAACATGGTGATGTCATCACCATAGACTTCCATGTTGAAAAATGCCTGGCGGTCCATCTTTCGTCCTGGTGAAGGAGTGGCCGGACTGATGATGCGTCTCTCTTCCCCCTCCAGACCGATCCGGAGAACACCGACTACGCTATGGAGCACGGAGCCACCCGCAACTTCCAGGCGGAGAAGCTGATCGAGGAAGAGGAGAAGAAGCTTCAGAGAGAGAGGGAGGAGGAAGAGCTGAACAACCCCATGAAGGTAGGGGGGTGGGGTCGGGGTGCCCTGTTTTAAAAAAAAAAAAAGAGCTGTGTGGGCTTTGGGCCGCTGGGTTGCTCATCCTGTTAGACCGCTTTTGCACTGTGTGGATTGCATCTAGATTCATTATGGCTGGGAGCCCCTTGCATGGGGACGCGTAATTGGCTGTGGCGTTGCCCAATGAAGGAGGGATTCAGTTGCCAGGGCAACCGTGTCGCAGTACTCACTGGGGATATTCTTAAAATCAAAGTTGAAAGTTACAAGCCATAATAACGACAACTGCAACCTCCAGGATGATAATGACTTAAGACTGGGCTGTCCAGTCCTGTTCCTGGAGATCTACCACCCTGTAGGCTTTCACTCCAACCCTAACATAGCACACCTCATTCAACAGGTAGAGATCTTGTTGAGCTGCTAACTAGTAGAATCAGGTACGCCAGATTAGGGTTTCAATTAAAACCCATAGGACTGTGGGTCCTATGGAACAGGGTTGGGCAGCGCTGGTGTAAGGGGACCTGCGTTTGTTCACTTGAACAGGGTGCTTACCGTGAAATCCCTCAGTCAATATCCAGCTGTATAAATGGGTTATATGTTGAGAGTCACTGTGGATGAGAGCGTCAGCTAAGTACCTTTTGGGTAGAGAGGGGTGGCTACAGGTGAGTGTGCTGCCCCCTGCTGGTGGACTGCAATAATGCAGGATTTAAAAAAAAAAAAAAAAAAAACACTCACAAGTGTGGGTTTCTGTCTCTGACCAGGTTCTGGAGAACCGGACCCGCGACTCCAAGCTGGAGATGGAGGTCCTGGAGAACCTGCAGGAGCTGAAGGAGCTGAACCAGCGCCAGGCCCAGGTGGACTTCGAGGGCATGCTCTCCCGACACAAGCAGCTGGAGGAGCAGGAGAGGAGGAGGCAGGAGGAGGAGGACGAGAGGGAGACCAGGTGTGTGGGGGGAGGGTTCAGCTCGGGAGGCGCAGGAGTCACCTGATGGGCATCGTGATTGGTCAGATGAGATTGGGAGAGATGAGGGGGGGATGAGGGGCTGGCCAATGAGGTGCAGGCGTCACCTGATGGGAGTTATGATTGGGTGATGGAAGTTGGATATGTGAGGAGGAAAGAGAAGAGCTGGGTTTTCAGTTTTGGTTTGTTCTACTTCTCCCCCATTTTTAAATTGTTAACCATATTCTTCTATTTGGCAGGAAGAGCAAGAGCAAGAGTAAGAATTGCTATGTACTAGCACATGTACTTGTTACACATGGCACGTAAGACTTTAAACTGAAACTTCCCTCTCTCTCCCTTTCCCTCCCTCTCTCTGTCTCTCTCTCCCCTTCTCTCTCCTCCTTCCTCCTCCTCTCTCCCTCCCCCTCTCTCTCTCTCCCTCCACCCCCCCCCCCCCCCGTCTCAGGGACATGCTGGAGAGAGCTCTGGTGAAGAGGCTGAGGGACTCGGACTCAGACTCTGATCAGGAGAGAGAGGACGAGAGGGAGAGAAACGCGCAGAAATGCACCTCAGAAAAGCCCACAGACATCCTGACCACGGACAGACCCACGGACGCCAAGGTACTGACCACAGGGGTGCAGACAGACAGACAGATAGACACGCAAGACAAGACCTGCCAGTCACCCCCAGAAGTACACATAGTGCAGTTTTAACAGCTTATCAGTTTTAAAAAAAACTGGTTTCTCCAAAAAGTAGAGCTGGATGAGGACTCGGGGTCTGTATAAACAAGACCAGGTCAAAACCTAGTATATAGCTGGACCAGCCGACCAATGGTGTAACTTCATCACTCACTCAGTCACTGAGTCACTCAGGCACAGACATTCGCATTTGTAGGGCTGGCCCCGCTGTTGCGATCCAGCCAAAAAATTAACATAAACCAAAAATGGGAAATGAAATGTTTTCGTGGCAACTAACAATACCAACACCAAGCTGGCGTATTTTGTGTCCGTATATTTGGGTTCTTAGGATTTTTTGCCGGAGTGGTGCTGAGGTGTCTCAGATGATACTGCAGCTCATGTTATCGCTTTTAGGGCGTCTGAAGGGAAGCTGTACAAGCTGGTGCAGCACCACTGTTACACGATTTGTGTATAAATATTTTGTAATATTTCTTTCTGCCTCACCCTCCCCTCCCCAGGCCAGCGGGCCCCCACCTCCAGGGGGGGTGAAGCGAGCCCGGGTGGAGACCTGGGAGAGGAGCGTAGGGGGACTGGGCGGGGGAGCCCTGGGGTCCCTGGTGGTGAGGAAAAAACCAGGAATCTCGGCCCCAAAACCTGAACTGGCAGCTCCGCCTCCAGCCCGGCCTGTCCAATCAGGTGAGAGCCTTACTAGTGATGTTATTCAAAATGGCAGAGTAAAAAGAATAACATAGCCACTTATCGTTGCTAAGAGGCCAATGCCTTAGTCCCCATTGCGCCTGTAAGCCCCTGTCTGCGCAGAACAAGCAGGCCACAGCCAGTAATATATATGAGTGTACTTGTATAGCTAACATAAATGAGAGCGTGTTGTAGTAGCAGTGTTCAGCTCTGACAGCATTGAAGGGTTCACTGAAAAGTCAGTACTGTGGGTGCAGTACAGATGAGAAGTCACCAGGGGGCAGTGTGTACCATTCTGAAGAATTTATGCGTTATTTACGGTTGGAAAGGCTGAACTTCTTGAGTTTATGGTGTGGAAAAGTGGGATTGAGAGTTATTTTGGGTGCTATAAATGATTCACAAAGACCAGTGGACTATTAAGAGTTATATTTGGTAAATGTTTTTTCCCCATTATTACAAATGGAAAAGACATTTACAAAAATTATGGATTTGTTGGTTTAATTCATCTGCTAATTTCCCACTTATATAGTAATGAAAATGAGAAATGATTCAAGTTGCTGTTTTAAATTTTTTTTTTTTAAATCAAGCCTTTTCTTCTTCTTCAGAGATCAGCGTTCCGAAGGCCACGTCATCCAGTGTCACAGCACAGGCTTCCAGCAGCCAGCCAATCGCAGCGCAGAACGGCTCATCGCTGAGCTTGCTGGGAGCCTACTCTGACAGCGATGACAGTGAATGAGAGAAGGAGGGAAACGTTCTCGCGTGTTTTCGTGTGCAGCCGAAGCTGTGTTCATCTCTCTACATGGCTTATTTTTCCCCTGACCTGGGCCCAGTCTCTCTCTCTCTCTCTCTCGCTCTCTCTCGCTCTCTCTCGCTCTCTCTCGCTCTTGCTCTCGCTCTCACTAGATTTCTAGACCAGGGACGAGCGTGAGCGAGTCAGAGTCTTATCGGGACGTATCCCAGATATTTAACGGGGAACGTCACCCTGTATTCGGTTTTGGTGATGGAGGTCATCACGGTGGAAGAACTGATGTTTTTGATGTAGGTTACACCAATTACTGGGAGTAACTCTAAGCTGAGCAAGTTAGGATTTTTATTAGTTCCCCCTCAACAGAGGCTTTCTTTGCGGAAGAAAGAGAGAGATTTGTAAGTGGTGTGCACAGTGGATGCGCGTTTGTGAAACTTTACTGTAATCCCTTTTGAAAATAATAAAATAATAAAAGGGGATAAAGAATGAATGAAACATCCCCTCTAAGGAATTGTAAAAAAAAAAAAAAGAAAGAAAGAAAGAAAGAAATATGGGTGTGCGTGCTTCGAAAAAATGTTTTTATGTCCTTTTTAAATGGGAAAAATAAAGAAATTCTTGATTTATTTTACCGTTTTGTTCTGGTGAGTCTTCTGCAATTTACAAATGAGAGTTTAGCCTTTTTAGCGGATGCTAACGGACCAAGCGGATGGGGAAGGTGCATTCCACGCGGTTAGCGCGCGCCGCGGGAGCTGGAGAAGCGCTAAATTAATTTGGCGCGGTGTGGGCTGACGGAGAGGAGCCGACGGTACGGTGGGCATGAGGCAGGGTGGCTGGGGTGCAACGGCTCATTTGAGAATGTGACACAGAGTTGATCGTAGACAGGGGGTGTGGGGAGGTGGGGGGGCGGAATGGCTCCTTTGGGAGCGGGGGGGGGGGGGGGGGGGGGGCGAGGTTGGGGGGGTGGCTCCATTTGGTGGAGGTTATTGCTGCTAAAGAGGTCCTACCATTTACTAGATACAATGGTTCACATACGTTTTCCAGCATGAACTGTGAATGTTTAGACAACGTGTTCAATAAAAATATGAAAAGTGCAATTAAGTATGTTCATAGTTTAAGCAGGAAGCGTTTGTCTGTTATTGTGACTTAAATGAAAGTCAGACCACAGTTTATGAGCAACTGATGCAGGAATCCAGGTTTTTCTTGTAACAGTATATGATAATTTTACTGAGTGCTTGATAACCTCTCATGGGCAAATATTTTTTGTGAAGAAGAAGTGTTGCTGCCTGTGTGAAACTCGTGTTCAGTGTGAATTTGATGCAAACCTTTAAATAGAAACATTTTTCACCTCCTGTAGTTTCTGTGAGTGATAAACTTGCTAATTAGAGAATTCACTGGGAGTGGATAAGAAAAAAAACCGCGCGCTGCACAGAGACAAGCCAACGCGTTCAAAAATAAAAGACCGCGAGCCTAAGTAAGCTGGCAATACCAACCGACTTGAATGCGCGCCATGCAACTGCACTTGAAAGGAAACATCAAGTTGCCCCCATTATGATTTGGTTGGTAACTGCAGCGGTTGATTATTGAGGGATTTTGGAAATATTTATTTATATATTTTTACTTCTGGAGAACAATGTGTTTCGTCCTTACTAGACATTACATAGCAAAAGGTGTAGGGAATCAAATTCGTGTGTGTTTATTTCAACAGTTACTCTCCAATTAAACAGAACTAAATCTATTTGTCTAAGTGTAATTTTACTCAGCATGCAAGTCGTCTGCGGGATTAAACGTCGGCAAATAAAAAAAGGAAAATGGTTTGGAAAGCCATACGTCACCCCCTTCCCCTTTAAGCGGTTGGTCCTCTCCTGCACATTTTCGCTTTCTACCATCAGTCGTTTCCTGGCGGAACTATGAACGGCCGCCCGCCGCGGCAGTCCCGAAGTTGATTGTTTTTCCTATTTCCTATCTAAAGTCTGCCGGAAAAAACCACAGTACAGTCTGGGGAAGGTTTCCCTGTATTTGGTCACGTTTTCGTTGAGAGGATGACAATTTGAAGAGAAGAAAGGATCGCTTCGTCTCTGTACTACTAGCCTGCGCTGTAGCATACTACTGGTAAATCAGAGTGTTGTGGATACGTTTGGTACCTTGTGCCCAAGGATACGAACTTGCTGTAATCACATGGATATGACTGCTAATTTCGGTATGAGTTTCCCGAGCCGTGCTTATTTTAATCTCAGATACCGATAATGGACTAGTCTGCACTTCGCTGTCATATTTGTTGCCTAACCGTGACGGAAAGATCACTGGCTCGAGTAAGGTGATCTTTGATTGCTAACGTCAGATAAATGGTAGTCCGCCGTCTGTGCAGCAAGCATTGAATTTTTTTTTCTTTGTACAAGTGTTTTCTTTCAAAGCCTATTTTGTCGGTGTTCGAATGAGAAATCTACTTAGAAAGGATTTTACTGCACTGCCTACGTACTTCTGATTTCACTTTTCACTGTTGTTTTATGGACTTCGTCCTTAAGCTGGTTGTAGCCTATTTATGAAAACTGACGTCGTGTGTAATCGGGTTTTACTTTAAAAGACACTGAGAAAGAGAGAGAGAGAGATAGACTCTCTTCTTTTTTTCGATTACTTTTCTGTCTGACGTGTTTAAATATTCAGAGAAACTTCGTGTGAATTGCGCAGCTGTAGGCTAAATTGGCAACTGCAGATACAGAAACTTAATCGCCAAAAGCCCCCTACATGTAATCCATCCGCCCCGGGGAGATCTTTAAAATCGGCCTTAGTCCAATTAGCTCGCGACCACAAGCAGAAATAAAACCAACTGGATATTTTTATTTATTTATTTTTTTACTTAATGGTTTCATTTTGCTTTGTTTTGCTGTCCTGCGGATGCCAAATTTTAAATGTTGTGCGATGTTTTGAAATATAGAAATTCACAAGGTGTCAAGGGGACACGACTTTTCCCAAAGCAGAATCGAAAAGCAGTGGCCTCTTTTTCATTTTAACTTTGAAGCATTCAACATGTTTTGACACCTGTCTTGTTCAGAAAACCGGAGCAAGAAGGCAGCCTTTCTCCTTTAAAAAAGTTTAAAAAAGAGACTATTTTGACAATAGTTCCCAGGCTCAGTCTTGGCAGCTATTGTTCCCTGGAGCCGCCACGCGCAGATCGATGCCAGCTGTCACTGCTCGCTTTGGAACAGCAGATCTCGTGCCCTCGTGACTACCCGCGTGCGCGTGGGAGCTGTGCACTCGAGAGGATAATACCGCTGGGTGTAAGGCCCATTGGCGAAACCCAGGGGTACGACTGTCAACTCCGAGTGTGCTTAGTTCACGGACTTCTAATATAAGCTTTTGCGTAAATTGCACGCTTATTTCTGGTCACACCTAGACATTTGTCCTAGCTGGTGTCGCCAGGGAGCACCTACATTAGACTACCCAATATTTTTTTGAAAGTATCTAAGGGCAACAAGCTACACTTCATGTGTTTTTAAGTAGACCCATGGCCAAGTGGCTGAAAGATTATCTGAGTTTCGGAAGCCGGCGAGCACCCCCTCAACCACCCAAACCGGACTACACCGAGAGCGAGATACTCAAAGCGTACCGCATTCAGAAAAGCTTGGACTTCGAAGATCCGTATGAGAACTCGGAGAATCGGAACGGCTCCCTGATGTCGGACGTGACGTTCGGATCGCCGCTCAAGTCCGGCACTCTGGACCTGAAGTCGCCCAAACATCGGCTCATCAAAGTGGAGTCTCAGGATTTGGGACGCAATAAAATCCTCCTCAGCTCTGTGGTGTCCTTTGAGGAACCGGACCCCGTAAGTCTTCCGTGCTACCCCCCTCCCCCTCCACACAAACACACACACACACACACACAGCGCTGTTTTACCATCAACATGTGGGGATTATTTACAACGATTTTATGTTGGCCTATTTTACATTCTGTTATGTGACCTACATTGCTTACTGTACTTGGACTTAATGATGTAAAACATGGATATTTTCCCCGTCTTTTAAAGCATAAACACACACACACACACACACATTTTACAAGTTTAGAGACCCTGGATTGGTCCACATGTCTTCCTGTTACTGTAAATGTCTCATCGTTGTAGTTCTCTGTGGGGGTGAGTCTGGGGGATGTAGTTTGAGAGCAGCAGCCTGCATCACCTTATTGCACACACCACTTCCAGTCAGTCAAGGGTGGCTGAAAACGCTCCTGATTTATGCCTGTTCTTTTTAGATTATGCACAGGAAGTACGTTTGATGGACACTAGGGGGGGTGGGGGAGGGGGGGATCACCACACCTATAAAGTGAAAATATGTTACAAGAATTAACTTGTGCTGTGTAACTGTAAAAAATGAATTAGTGTTCCTGAAGTGAGTCACGTTTGAAGCGGCCGCCAGCCCCCCCCCCCCCCCCCCCCCCCATCCCCATTTGTGAGCTCTTCCCAAATGTATTGGCTTGAGTTCCCACCCTTCCAAAGAAAGGTGGGGAGGGGGGGGGGGGGGGTGGGGTTGAACCCTAACAGGCCGGTACAATTAGCAAGGTCATTACACCGCCTCGAGAACATCAGCATCCTGTTAATTAGGCAGGACACACTCAAGACCAGTGTCTCAGTGTCTGCTTATCTTCACTTCTCTACGTCTGACAGTCAAAAGCTGTCAGGGGTGAGGGGGGAGGGGGGCGGGGGGGTAGAGGGTGGATAGCAGGGGAGTGGGTTGGGGGGGGGGGGTAGTGAGAGTCTCTTGACAGCTGTTTAGGGGCGGAGCCTCTGTGTTGCCTAATTAATAATGGCAGCCGTTGTGACTCGCCCACAGTGCAGTCGCGGAGAGAGCAAAGTGGGTCATGGCTCAGGTCTTCCGTACGACAGAAACGCCGCGGCCTGGCTCTTTAAATCGTCCTGGTTACGAGCGCGCGGTTTATTTGGTGTGGGCCGTTCTCTGGAGTGGTGTAGAGGCGTGAGAAGCGGCCTTCCTTATCGCTGTCTGGCCAGCGCTCCGGGCACGTCGGTCGGTTTCCGTGTTCAGAGCACCTCGTGCGGTCCTTGTGCCGACACGCCTGTGCTCAGCCCTAACGCCTGTGCTCAGTCCTAACACCAATGTTCAGTCCCAACACCTGTGTTGAGTCCCAATGCCTGTGCTCAGCTCCAACGCCTGTGCTCAGCCCTAACGCCTGTGCTCAGTCCCAACGCCTGTGCTCAGGCCCCAACGCCTTTGCTCAGTCCCAACGCCTGTGCTCAGCCCTAATGCCTGTGCTCAGCCCTAACGCCTGTGCTCAGTCCTAACGCCAGTGTTGAGTCCCAACGCCTGTGCTCAGTCCCAACAGCTGTGCTCAGCCCTAACGCCTGTGTTCAGTCCTAACGCCAGTGTTGAGTCCCAACGCCTGTGCTCAGTCCCAACAGCTGTGCTCAGCCCTAACGCCTGTGTTCAGTCCTAACGCCAGTGTTGAGTCCCAACGCCTGTGCTCAGTCCCAACAGCTGTGCTCAGCCCTAACACCTGTGTTCAGTCCTAACGCCTGTGCTCAGCCCCAACGCCTGTGCTCAGCCCTAACGCCTGTGTTCAGTCCTAACGCTAAGCGCGGCTCTCTGTATGTGAAACGGGGGTGCTGCGGGGTTCTGGGCCGTGGGCCTGAGTGAGGGGAGCGAGCGTATTGGCTGTCGTGTTCAGCGCGAGCCGGCGCGTGTGGAATGTGAAACCGCGGCTCGGCCCGTCGACAGAGCTCCCGTCGCTCCAGTATAAAAATGCTGATCTGATAATTGCGCAGCAGTCAAACGTGTAATTGCATGCACGCAGGCTCGCAGATCGACACACACACACACACACACACACTCACACTCACACACACACGCTCTCACCCACACACGCACACACACACACACACACACTCACACTCACACACACACGCTCTCACCCACACACGCACACACGCTCTCACCCACACGCGCACACACACACGCTCTCACCCACACGCACACACTCACACTCACACACACGCAGTTGGCACAGAATGCAGCTGTTGAAGGGCTTCTGCTTGCTGTTGACAGTGCTGTAGACGGTGATGAAGGCTGGAATCACTGCATGACTGCACTTTTTTTTAGAACTCGCCTTCCTGATCCCACACACTAATACTGTGTGTATACTCACATTTTACACACACACACACACACACACACACACACAGAGCTGGCTTCCTTTCAGCCCAATGGCCTGGAAACACAGACAAAAGCCAGACGTGCGGAGAGGTATGAATATTCAGCAGCTAGACAGACCCATGCATGCACGCATGCACGCATGCACGCAGAGACGTTCATATAGGAATTCAATGCGCATTCTCTGTCTAATACGCACTGGCATTTTCCCCCAGGAAAATGTGGGTAGTGGAAAGTAGGGATAGTCTCCTCTTCTCCTTTAAATTCAGTTCTCGCTCTCTCTCCCCCCTCTTTCTTCTCTCTCCTCTCTCTCCCTCCCTCCTCCTTCCCCCCCGCCCCGAAGGTGTGTGGAATGTGATGAGTAAGTTAATGAGTCTGGTCGGTGGGGTGGTGGTGGTGGTGGTGGTGGTGGTGGGGGGGGGGTTTGAAGCTGGCCTCAGGCCGGATCATTAGCTCATCAGAGCCTCCTCGTTCATCTTCAGGCCATAAAAGCGCTCTGCTCCGGACGTTAAAGGTCCCCATCGCACGCGTCTGTGCGCGGGGCAGGGCACGGCCAGCAGGGCGGCGCTCCTCTCCGTTCTTTAGTTTCCTTTAACGAGTCTGACGTGGCCCGGCGGGAATGTGGTGCTCCCGGGGGAGGGCGGGGTGGGGTGGGGCAGGGCAGGGTGGGGCAGGGCAGGGCAGAACATGCGGGGCAGTTAGCGGCTTGTGGGTAATTTGTTGCAGAATCGCCAGAGGTGCTGATGGGGGGGTGGGGTGTGGGGGTGTGTGCAGGGGATGAGCCTGCCTGTGGGTTCTTGTTCTTACGCTGCAGGTGATTGATTGTATTAGCAGAGTTTTTTTTTGTTTGGGAGGGGTTGGGGTGGGGGGGCTGTGGTAGTTACGGATGCTGACTGACACACCCATGAATACAGGTGGGTACAGGTAAGAATGACGGCCTCTCAGTCTGCCCTCAGTTCTGTCAGAGCAGCCAGAAAAACTGCGATTTTACCTGATTTTACCTGCTTTTTACCTGATTTTACCTGATTTTACCTGCTTTTTACCTGATTTTACCTGCCCTTACCTGCTGCTTTTACCTGGCCTCTGGGCTAATGAAGCAGTGCTGTAAATGTTCAACGTGTTCCCCGAAAGGAGGAAGTGCGGGAGGGAGGGAGGGAGGGAGGGAGGGGGAGAGTGAGAGAGGGAGGGAGAGAGGGAGGGAGAGAGGGAGGGAGGGGGAGAGGGAGAGGGAGGGAGGGAGGGAGGGAGGGGGAGAGTGGGAGAGGGAGGGAGGGAGGGAGGGAGGGGGAGAGTGAGAGAGGGAGGGAGGGAGGGAGGGAGGGGGAGAGGGAGGGAGGGAGGGAGGGAGAGAGAGGGAGAGAGAGGGAGAGAGGGAGGGAGGGAGAGAGGGAGGGGGAGAGGGAGGGAGGTAGGGGGAGAGGGAGGGAGGTAGGGAGAGTGGGAGAGGGAGAGGGAGGGAGAGGGAGAGAGGGAGGATGCATGTGTGTGCTGATGCGAATGTGCAGAGTGCGAGTGCGTGCGTGCTCACCTCCCGAAACGCTGCGTTTCCGTGACTCCCGCTCCTCTTCCTCAGGTGGTTCCCTCCGCCCCGGACGCGGGCGACCTGGACTACTCCGACCCGTTCGACGCCCGGCCGGCCCCGCGCCCCGCGCCCGAGCCTGAGCCGGCGCCCCCGGAGAGCAACGGCTACATGGAGCCGTACGAGGCGCAGAGGCTCCTGACGCGTACGTCCACCAGGAGGCGCCGTTTCCCCGCCGCCAAGCCGGCCATCCGTCATTCAGATTCACTGCACTTTATTAGCTGCCTTTATTAGCGGGAGGTGATTTGATGGTGCTCAGCAGGGGGGCAGTTTCCCTCTGGAAAAAGCAGTATTCCCCTGCCAGCTCGCGTACGGGTGAGCATTCTGGCACAAAATGGCGGCCGTGCATCACCCAGGTGCACGCTACACTTGAAGTGAACTACCGTCCCCCCCCCCTTCACTGTGAAGTGCTTGGAAATTGGAAGGTGCTGTATATCAGTGCAATCCATTATTAATGGTGCCAAAGCACTCGAGGATTATTAACATTGAAGATGAGCCTCCCTCCCTGACGTGTCCACAGAGTGTGAGCTGTGGGTGGGAGCGCGGTGTGGAGTAGCGTAGCGTTAAGCAGGGCTGGGCGATAAACCATATCGACGGTTATTAAGGGCAGAAACGATCACAGCCGGCCCGTGCGGCTTATCGGCTTTCTCTAGCCTCCTTCCCTTCAGTCGGGCCCGACGGGGCAGTAAACATCCAAACTTAAGAGGACGCGTGGAACATCGCTAAAACGCTGCTCAGTCCTACGTGCGAGACCTGGACTCTGCCTGAGAGGCTGCTGGTTCAAATCCCCTGGTGGGCAACAGCCGTTGTTCCCTTGAGGCGCATGAATTACCTCAGTTAGTAGCCGGCTGTGTAAATGATAAATTA
>CM077289.1:4751304-4753804 GCA_039654925.1 Anguilla pacifica
TGAATTTTAGATTTTAAAGTAAAATGCCATGCCAGGCCTTTGCCGGAGGCCGGTGTGACAGTTGCACATATTTCATTATAAAAATGTGAAATTGAAAAGGAAGTTGTGTGGGCCCCATGGGCGTGTTCCTGTCCAGCCGAGAGAGGGCCTGGCGGGGGGTTGCACTCAGCTGGGTTCTGATTGGACGGCCCACGTCTGTCACTGTGTGACATCAACAGTCCTGCACTTTGGAGAGTAAAAACTCACTTCTGGGGGGGGGGGGGAGTGTCTGTGTTGCTTTGCCGGTGTTTTTCCTTCCCCTCTTTCTCTCTCCCTCTCTCAAGTTATGGAAGAGGACAGCTTTGTGAACCCTGTAATGGGTGGAGTCAGTCAATCACTTGTACAAACCAATCAAAATGCCGTGTGTTTGCATAGCCAAACTCTAATTGGTTGGAATCAGTGATGCTCTGACAACACTCCGCCCATTCTGAAATTCATTCTCTTTACCCCTCTTACACACGATGGAAACCGTCTTTTGTTCCCTCTGTGTGTTCTCTCCTCCCTCTGTCACCACTTGCTTTTCTCAGCTCTCTCTCTCTCCTTCTCAGACTCATGTTTAAACAGGGCCTTTACTGGAACGAGAATAAACACTGCCTGTGTTTGCTTGGAAAGGTTTACAAACAACAATGTGAAAACAAGCTTTCGGTTTTTTTGTTAGTTTATTTCTACCTCTCTGTTCCCCCTCCTTTTCCTCCACCCTCTCTCTCTTTCTCTCTCTCTCTCCCCCCCTTCCTTCTCTGCTTATGCTCTGTAACGCTGGCAGTAATGTGAACGCGTGTCATGTGACCCCATGTCCCTGTGAGGAACAAAGATGGAGATGTAGAGGCAGCTCGGCGGGATAATGAGTGATCGTGGTGATGATGATGATGATGATGATGATGATGGTGGTGCTGGTGATGATGATGATGGTGGTGGTGCTGGTGGTGGTGATGATGATGATGATGATGATGATGATGGTGGTACTGGTGATGATGATGATGATGGTGGTGGTGGTGGTGGTGGTGGTGGTGATGATGATAGTGGTGTTGGTGGTGATGATGATGATGATGGTGTTGGTGATGATGATGATGATGGTGATGATGATGGCGGTGGTGGTGGTGATGAAGATGATGATGATGATGGTGCTGGTGGTGGTGGTGATGATGGTGATGGTAGTGGTGGTGGTGGTGGTGATGATGATGATGATGATGATGATGATGATGGCGGTGGTGGTGGTGGTGGTGATGAAGATGCACAGAGCGTACAGAGCATAGGCAGAGGTCCATGGGAGGTCCAGCGAGCATTAGGAGTTGATATTGTAGAGCTGCGCTCTGGTGGAGGTCAAAGGTCAAACCGATGGGGGTCGATGCAGAGAATCGATGGTGAGCGTAATGGTGAGAGTGTGTGTGGGTGTGGAGGAGCAGGGAGGAGGGGGCGGGGTTTGGGGCGGTGACACGGTGCCCTTTGTCACTCTGATGAGCTTTGACAGGCGTGGCAGTGGAGCGTTAGACGTCAGCTCAGTAAAGGTTAACCCCCCCCCCCCCCATACGGGTCCGAAGTGCTGGTCCCGTACGTCAATGATTCACTGAGCATGTGCAGTCGATGGAGTGCGCCTGTTCAATTATTACCCGGCTGATTGCTTTGGGGTTGGGGGGGTGAGTTTTGTGTGTGTGCGCGTGCACAAGCCCTTTCAGTTTTGCCCTTAAATGGCCTGGCAACTGGCTTTTATGTTTCACTGGAGAACCAGGCCTTAGAATCCGGTAATTATGATGTCACCACCTCTTTTGGATTCCGGGCTGTTTTGCTGCGCGTCATGGAATTGCGTGGACAGAATTCCGAGCGTCGCTGATGATGCGATACTGCTGTATTCATGCTCGACCGCCTTGAATCCTAATGAGATTTTTTAGGAAAGATAAAATCAAAGTAGTATTCCTTCCAGGGGACTGACTTCCAGTACCTGTGCGCTACACCAGAAAAAACAGCATCGCTTCCTCTGCAGGGCACACGGCTTTCCCCTCTCTCCCTTTAGAAGCTTTGCTCACACGATTCACGTCTCACTGGAGAAACTGACAAACCGCTATGGCTCTGTGGAAACCCGTTTATTTCCCACAATCCCCTGCGGCAGCTGTGCATGTGCGACTTCCTGCTCTCGGCTCCCCGGTGCTTCGCGGGGCCCTTGTAGCTTCTGGATTTGGATGTTTCTTGGCCTGATTATTCATGATCTTCTTCCTCTCTCTCTCTCTCTCTCTCTCTCTCTCTCTCTCTCTCTCTCTCTCTCTCTCTCTTTCTCTCACCCCCCCCCGTCCCGTCCCGGTGCAGTGCAGTTCGACGGCACCGACTGGGAGCGTTCGGCAGCTCAGACGGAACGGGCGCGGCCCCCCAGGACCAACCCGCTGGCGGGGGGCGGGGTCAAGTTCCGCAAGGCCTCGGACTCGCACGGCATTCTGGGGGAGAGGGTGGACCCCGCGCTTCCCCTGGAGAA
>CM077289.1:4763804-4796304 GCA_039654925.1 Anguilla pacifica
GCACTGCTTTAAAGGCGTCATAACGGACTCAGGGGCGCTGTTAAGCTTGGTTTTGATTACAAAGTGCCGGTCTCTTGTCTGTTTTCAGTAGCCAAAAACACACAGAAGGCAAATCGAGTTCCCCCACCCCACCCCCCCCCCTTCCCACAGTGTAATGGAGATCAGGTCGAACACGAACACGAACACACACCACATGTTGGTGTGCAGTTGTGAAGTACCGGGGAACTTGGGGAGGGGAGGAGATAAACCAGTCAGGCAACGATATCTGCTTTACATCTCCTGCAGTACAGGCAGCAAATAATAAAATCATAATATGCAATGCTCGCGACAACACACTCAGGCAGTTACTGGGGGGGGGGGGGGGGGTGTCTGTGGAGCTGCCCGACAAAAATAACCGTGACATTCTGGCAAACGCAACGCAAGGTTATAAAAATTCAAATATATCAAACTTTTACTTATATATAAAACAACAGTTCATATGTTTATGAAAGAGTTCGTGTTTGCAAAAAAAAACCTTAATATCACTCCCTATTTTACAGTGTTGACAATTATTCTCTCCCAATTGAAACAAAGATTTCTCTCACTGTTAAATATCTATGAATAAGCAAAAACGTATATTTCGTTATTTCGATACACTTGACGATACGTTGTTTTCTGCACGAAACAATGCGAAAGAATGACCACTTGTGGTCTGTAAAAGGAATGTCATCGATAATTCCGAACGATGTCACAGAACAGTGGCTCTATTCTTCATTGTGACATCATCGCAGACTGCGGACCAGATTCCGTGGTGTTCGAGCGGCAGGCCGGACCCTTGCAAGTGGCCTCCCGAGTGCCCAGACAGGCAACGTCAGACCATTCTTTCTCCATGAAAATGTGAGACCGTCAAAAGTGGATCCCACTCTGAATCTGCAACCGTACCATGAATGCACACAGGCGACCACTTCCTCCCTTCCACCTCCGAAATACTGCAGGTGGAATATTCCGGGGGCCGCGATGTGTGTGGTTGGAGTTCTTCGCCGCCCTTGACCTTGACCTTCAGAACTTCCCCCGGGAGGTCAGCGCCTCAGCCTTGCCCAGGACCGCAGACAGCAGGTGGGTGGGGCCGGGGGAGGAGGCGGGGTCAGGGTGGTGGTTATGATTGACGCTTAAGGGCGACTGCGCTCTCCCTCCCCTCGCGGACTGCGCGTTCCTGGCCCCGCCCACCCCGCTCCCCCCCCCGCTGCTGGACTGGCTGTTGTCCACCGTGGCGGCGGCCGCGACCAGGCGGGTGGGCAGCCCCGCGTTCGGGGAGGGGGAGCCCGGGTCGGGGGGGGTCCTCCAGCAGCAGCAGCACAGCAGCCGGATGAAGGCCCCCCGCATGTCCCGGCTGGTGAGCGTGTAGATGAGCGGGTTGAGGGCGGAGTTGAGCACGGCCAGGGCGATGAACCAGTCGGCCCGGTACAGGACGGAGCAGCGGCTGGCCTCGCAGCCCACGTCCAGCAGCAGCAGGAAGAAGAGCGGCGCCCAGCACACCACGAACACGCCCAGCACGATCGCCACGGTGCGCAGCAGCCCCAGCGAGCGCTCGGACGGCCGCCCGCTCACCCGCTGCCCGCTGGACGTCACCAGGCGGTAGATGCGCGTGTAGAGCGCCACCACGGCGGCCAGCAGCGCCGTGAACACGCTGACGCAGAACGCCACGTAGCTCTTGGCGTAGAGCGGCAGCACGGTGGAGCAGCTCTCCAGGCGGCCCCTGCAGTTCCAGCCCAGGCTGGGGAGGGCGCCCAGGAGCACCGACACCGCCCAGCAGGCCCCCAGCATGCCCAGCAGCCGGCCCCCCCGCCCCGGCGGCTCGCAGGGCCGCAGCCGCACCATGGTGAGGTGGCGCTCCACGCCGATGGCCAGCAGGCTGAAGGTGGAGGCGCTCAGCGCCACGAACATGCTGCCCTCGCGCGCCAGCCACTGCGCCGGCGTCAGGAAGAAGGTCCGCCGGCCCGAGGTGAAGTTGTTGACCAGGTAGGCCACGCCCGCCAGCAGGTCGGACAGCGCCAGGTTGCCGATCAGCAGGTACATGCGCCCGTGGAAGCGCTTGTTGCGCCACAGCGCCAGCAGCACCGTGGCGTTCTCCAGCACGATCAGCGCGCAGATCAGCACCAGCGCCGCCGTCTTGCACGGGTCGTCGCCGGCCGAGCGCCGCTCCCACTTCCCCGTGTGGTTGTAGTGCGCCACGATCTCCACGTTCATCCCCTCTTCCACCACCGCCGCCGCAGCCGCCGCCGCCGCCGCCATCGCGTGCGCGCACACGTCTAGCCCGCGCTTCTCGGCTTCAAACAGCAGAGGGCGCCCCGAGGCAGGACACCGCCGTCGACCGCCGAGCTGGTCTGTGGAGCAACTCCGGTGACGTCATCGCGAACGTTGGAATAGTGACCTGCAGGAACGATATTATTATGAACATATATTATTATTATTATTATTATTATTATTATTATTATTTGTACGTAACTGTGCATGCTGGTGGTTTTGCCTGAAAAGCGAACAGTATTCCAGAGTGACCCCTGACAAAAAATAAATAAATAAAATGACTGCAACTACTGGGAAGTTATACTGTAGTTTAACCGAAGTACAATGCAATACAAAATATAGTTCAAAACAGTACTTTATGAATACTGCAAATGAATAGGTGAAAATGCAATATAACTGCGGTAATACGGCAACATTTACAGTCGTAACAACTACACTTGGACTGCAGTTATTTTCTGTAAGGGACCGGTCCGCATTTCTCAGTACCGTCCGAGCGACGGTTTGTTTTCGTTTTCTCTCAAAATGAGATGTGGTTCTTCCGTGCTATAAGAACGTTTCTTTAAAACACTGGTGAACTCGTGCAGGTGAACATACGACCAAAAGGCAATCGTTTTATGACCTTGCCCGCGTTGTTGGCTAGCATCTTGAAGTCGTTTCTTTTAGATTTTAGATTTTTAGATAGATCAGATTTTTTTTTCAGTGTTGTTTTGTAGTTACTAATGTTTCATAAACCTATAATTTCGTATAAAATATTTAATGTACATTGAGCAAGTAGTGCCAAAAAAAACACTTTTTTCACAAGCAAAGTTGTAAGTCTGATTTAAGTGTATTACACATAAAATGAATGGAGAAATTATAGTGCGTTTAATCACACTGAGAACACAGGCGTTGTTTTGAAATAACTATTTAAAATTCACTAGCTATAATTCAGTCCATACGCAATCGAAATTTGCGACTATTCCGTTCAAATTCAGTTCAGCCACTGTGGTTCTCTCGACAGACTCTTCCACAAGAATTACTTATAATTCACATATTTTTTTTATTTTTTTTTTATGTTTGAGTGACAAATATATTTATAACGTACAGAGTTGTATTTTATCCTTTTTGCAAACGCATCTTACTAACCGGTGGCGTCTGCACAATAGTTACCTAAGACATGACGTCCTACATCCTAGACAGCTACAGGTATGGCCCCCCGTTATCATAAAACACGCGCGCTGTCAGAAAAAAAGGCTACCACGCCGATGTTGACTTTCTCACACGTGCACCGATAGAAAACATGCAGATGAGCTCGCGCACTTATCACCTGGGAGACGACTCTGGCAGAGCTCGTCACCCTAGTTTGACTGACACGAACGAGTAATGGCTTATGAAAATGTATCGCTCGCGCACAAAGTCACATTTCCATTTCAATTGTGCATTTAGCTGTAATAGAAAAATACACGGTTGAACGGGTAGCCTGCTTGTGCAGACTTTACATGCTCGGAAAACTTTGTTGCACCTATTGTTGAATGTGTGTAGGCTACCATTATAGGAACGCATTAAGGTGTTTGTTAAAATGCATTTCATCATCAAAAATAGTATAGCTTTTAGTGTGGTTACTGTACCAGTTAAGTTAAGTTAAGCTTACCGCGAAGGGTAAGCTTACCGCGAAGGGCATAACTCGATACCTTCATTAGCCTACTAGGTATATTTCCAGAAAGACTGCAAACAACAAAACCGTGACCGCAACAGAGACATACATACCTGGTGGCGCGCGCAAGGAACATTAGCCGCTTCAATCTCCAGGCGGAACAGCGGAGGTCAGACTGTCCTGTCGCGGGATACAAGTTCATTCATTTTTTTTCTCCTTCCGAAGCAGAATAATGCTTTTTTGTGATTCCTGCACACCTTCACAGTAAATTAGCGCGTGGCGTATCCCCAACTCCACTCTCGTCTCCAATTTTCCCACGCGCAGCCCTTAGTTCAGTGCCGTCTGTTTCTCCGTCTGGAAAAGGTGTGGCGCTGTCATCCCGTATTTGTCACAGACTCGTTCTCAAAACTTTTTTCAGAATATATTCGTAGTTTTCAGCCGTTCCAATCTCCGGGGGCTGGGCGGCGTTTTGCGTCAGGCATCGGAATCCCCGTCGTCCAATTGCGAGATAAGGAGCGCGGCGGAAGGTGGGCGTTAACACTGAATACAATCTTTTGGCACGTTCCTGTGGGGACTTCTGAAGACTGTATGCTAATATAAGTAGTTCGCTGGTCTGGTTACTTATATCTCTACGGTTTTTTTTTTTTACGATAAGAGACTGTAATAGAACAACTTCGTAATCCTATTCTATAGTTTTATAATCCTGATTGGCTACCGCTGACAACAAACTGCAATGTAGCCACACCTCCACAAACGTGATGTCCAAGTGTAACGCCCCCTGTTCGTCTGTCGTCAGGTGGTCACGGCATGGTCTGGTCTGTGTCAGAAGGTTTTTACATCACATCTCTTCTACAGAGACATGTAGAGAGAGAGAGAGAGAGAGAGAGAGAGAGAGAGAGAGAGAGAGAGAGAGAGAGAGAGAGAGAGAGAGAGAGAGAGAGAGAGAGAGAGAGAGAGAGAGAGAGAGAGAGAGAGAGAGAGAGAGCGGAAAATAGCTGGCTACCTGGATTATTATAACACGTTTTCTTGTTTGTGTCAGAGGTCATGATGTTAGCAAACCGTGTTGGGGCTTGCCACTTACCTGCGGCTGTTTAAATGACTAGACGACTAGCCTACTTGCTGTGTGGCCTGGCGGAAAATGTCTTGTGTTTGTGTTTTCTCCTTTAAAAAAAAAAAAAAACAAACAAAAAAAAAAAACACTGGGTACAGGATCTTGCTGTGAATGTTTGTCCCAATTCTGCGTTAAACGAATCTGTACTGATAACAGGGAGAAAGTTGTTCTGATGATTTTATTTTCCCCCAGGGCTTTTAGGCTCTGTATTGTGTATGTTAGAGGTATTTTTTGCCTCCTTTTCGGGGTATTTGGGATGTTTTACTGTAATGACAGCTTGTGCTGTTCTCCAATTTCAGAGGCTGTCTTCATTGCCAGAACTACATGGCACCATCCTTTCATTCCTGTCCTCTTTTTCCATCCATCCATCCATCCATCCATTTTTAAACCGCTCACTCCTGATCAGGGTTGTGGGGTTGGAGTAGGGGGGTGGGTGCTGGAGCCTACCCCAGCATGCATGGGATCAAAGGCAGGAATACACCCTGGACAGGTTGCCAATCCGTCGCAGGGTCCCGCACACCGCTCACACACACATTCATACCTCAAGGACAATTATGACTCTCCAGTTAAGTGAACTTGCATGTCTTTGGACTGTGGGAGAAGCTCCAGGAGCAGGGTCAGTTATCACTGGGATACGGTGTTCTTACTGTGTCCTCCCTGCTGCCACATCACAGCCAATGACACAAGCACATCTGGAGCTGGAGGAGGACCACACAGGAACAAGGCTTATGGGGCAGGGGGCCCTTCAGCGGAAAAACAGGACTCGAAAATCAGACGGACGGGTGGGCGGACGGCCGGCCGGAGGATCGATTCGAGAATGGGGGGGGGGAGGGGGGCGAGATGGGACCGGGTATCAAGGGTGAGCAGCGAAACATTGCTTGTGTGTGCGTGCCTGTGTGCGTGTGTGGATTACATTTCTACATGCGATTTATTTAATACAAAGTGTATAACCATAACCAGGAACAAGTGTGTCGAAATGGCTATGCCTCTTCTGCAAACCCGCAACCTCTCAGTTCCCTAAACAGCCCTGTTCCCTAAACATCATACTGCAGTGCCGCCACTCACAACAACTCTCAGAACAAAGTGTGTTTGGAAGAAAATGTAAAGCAGCGATAGTGGAGGGGGGGGGGGCGGTGGGGGGGGGGTGGGGTCAGAGATTGGAGTCTGCAGAGGCAAGAGCTATGGGGGGAGCATAGCCAAAAAAAGCCCCCGTGACCCAGGCCCCATCGCCACATCCCCCCCCCCCCCCCCACGTCCCCCAGGCCCCCGTTCCCACAGCGGCCTTCACGGGACCCCATTTTTAATCTGTGATTTATTTATTTATATATTTATATTTCTGAGAGGCTGCTGGACTGCTCACAGACAGAAAAAAAGATTTTGGGAAAATAAGCAGCCCAAAACAGCCACGCCATCTCAACAGCCCTTTAATGCCTTGGGTTACGTGCTCTTTAAGATGTCAGCTGACATGCTCCTTGGTATGTTGGGCTACATGCTCTTTCAAGTGTTGGGTTGTGTGCCATTTAAAGTGTTGGATTATTTATTCTTTACAGTGTTGGGTTATGTACTGTTTAAAGAGTTGGGCCACATGCTCTTTCAAGTGTTGAGTTGTTGCTGTTTAAAGTGTTGGGTTATGTGCTATTTAAAATGTTGGAATGTGTGCTCTTTCATGTATTAAGGTTATGTGCTCTTTAAAGTGTTGGGTTATGTGCAATTTAAAGTGTTGGAATGTGTGTTTTTTCAAGTGTTGGTTTGTGTTCTCTTTAAAGTGTTGGGTTATTTACTCTTTACAGTATTGTTGGGTTATGTACAGTTTAAAGTGTTGGGTTATTTACTCCTTACGGTATTGTTGGGTTATGTACTGTTTAAAGTGTTGGGTTATTTACTCTTTACAGTATTGGGTTATGTAGTTTAAAGTGTTGGGTTATTTACTCTTTATTGTTGGGTTATGTACTGTTTAAAGTGTTGGGTTATTTACTCTTCACAGTATTGTTGGGTTATGTGCTGTTTAATGTGTTGGGTTATTTACTCTTTGCAGTATTGTTGGGTTATGTGCTGTTTAAAGTGTTGGGTTATGTGATCCCTATAATGTGAGAGGGGCTCATGGGGTGGAGGGGGGGGGTTGGTGGGGAAAGGGGGTCTGGCCTTGCGTGTGTGTGAGAACCGGTGGATAAAATCGCACTCTAACTCACACACGTCACCCACAGCGTTCGGGTCTGATTAATGGGTCTGGTTTGGCCTTCACTGGTGAAGCAAAATGATAATACTCCATTAAAAAAAGCAACCATCTTGCTCTCCCTCCTCGTGGCTGAAGGCATATTGATGCTAAATGTCAGATGTCTGTTTACTTAGTTTTTTTTTTTTTTGGTGAAGCAGTGAAGTAGGTTAAAGAACACAGTTTTTGCAGGGAGTAAAAAAAAAGAAAAAAGTGGTCTTCTTTTACAAACTGAGTACTCAAACAGTGGCCTTGTGGACAACTTGGTCCATTGTGTTACTTTTGTGATCTGGACCTGTCGTGTATTTGTCTGATACACTATTTGCCGTTCATGGCTAGCGTGTGTGTTTACATGCATGTGTGTGAGGGAGTGTTTCTGTGAGGGAGTGTTTCTGTGAGGGAGTGTTTCTGTGAGAGAGGGTTTCTGTGAGGGAGTGTTTCTGTGAGAGAGGGTTTATATGAGGGAGTGTGTGAACATGGAGCAGTGACTCACAGTTTGCTGACGGAGATCTTCCCACTCTGCTGGTGAGCAAGCTGGTTTGGAACTTAGGGTTAAGAGCTAATGGGAAAGAGGGAGGAGGGGCGGGGGGGGGGATATGTGAGTGAGTATGTGTGCATGTGTGAGTTTGTGTATGTGTGTATACGTGTGTGTGTGTGCACGTATGTACATATGTGTGTGTGTGTGCGCGTATGTGTGTGTGTGTGTACGTGTGTGTGTGTGTTTGTGTATGCATATGTGTGAGTGAGTGTATGTGTGTATACGTGTGTGTGCGTGTGTGAGTTGTGTATGTGTGTATACGTGTGTGTGCGTGTGTGAGTTTGTGTATGTGTGTGTGTGTGTGTGTGTATGTGTGTGGGTGCATGTGTATTTGGGGGGTGGTGCTCTTGGTAATACTGACCTTCCTGCTGACCCCCCCCCCCCCATGTTGCCACTCCATAACGATGAGAATTCTCTAACTATTGTTGTAGCATCGTATGACCTCACACATACTGCATGGTCCGATGTAAGTCACAGGTGCCAGACTCCAGTTCAGGAGGGCTGCAGTGTGTGCTGGTTTGGTGTGTCTAAGCGCCACAGACAAGTCATGATTGGCTAAAGAATCCAGATACCTTGTTCCTAAGATGGACACAGCAGTCTTCCAAGACTTTGACACCACTGATGAAAAAAAAAAAACATTTAGGAAGGAAGTTTAATTTTATGTTTAATCTGACTGTCTTGTTTCCCTAGCATGTAATTCAGCATTTTATTTGATTATTTTTTATAACAGTGTAAACTATCAAATATTAATAATTATCCTTTTCCTTTTAGTTGTCTGCAGTTTGTTTGGTCATGCTCTTCTTTAAATGTATATGCATTAGGAATAAGAATGCTGCGTTTGCTTTGCCAAAATGAATGCTAAAGAGAGAGACATATATCAAACAATACATGCCAGCTTCCCTCCTGGTGGTTATTTAACAGTCTGTACCCTTAAAAGAATGAAATTTACACACTATTGCACCAATACTAAATTGAATCGCTGGGAGAAAGGAGATAAATGATTAATTTTTATGTTTTTTCATCAGACCTGCTGTGTGTGTGAGTGTGTGAGTGAGAGATAGGTAGAGAGAGATAGAGAGAGAGCGAGTGAGAGGAACAGGAATTAAAAAGAAATATATAGGAAATTGAGAAACAGGAAGCAACTGATAGAGACTGAAAATATATTGTGTTAGGCCGTGCGTGTGTGTGTGTGTGTCTATGTGGTTATTTCACACACACACACAAACCACCCATTGATGGACAGACATGCACCCGCACATACAAACTTGTCCACTGAGAGACAGACAGAGAGACGCGCACACACACACACACACACATACACACGCACACACACACAAAACCTGACCACAGTCACGCTGCGGTCTCCCTCATCGGAGCGGACTGCGCAAGGGGGCGAGTGGAACCCCTTCGCAGCTGAGTGCGTCGGCGGGAGACTGTGAGCTGGGCCCGTCCGCAGCACGCAGAGCCGTTTCCTGCCTGGCCCCGGTTTCTCTCTGCTATCGTTTGATCAGGAAGGCAGTAAAAACCGTGGCGGTTTTACAGCTCTGCAGCGCTTAACGTCAGAACCTGGAGAAACACGATGACTCGGTCAAACAGAGAGGAGACCGTGACGGGGAATGGTTTCGCCAGTGACGACGCGGTGGGGGGGTGGGGGGGATGTGCGGGAGGACACGGGGAGGGGGGGGGACTTCAGCGTGAATTATGGCCTCAGGGGTTGTAGAGGGCTTCCTTATCAGGGGAAATTTAAAGCAACGCTTGATGTTATTTTTAAAACAGCCCCCCCCATATTTTATCCGTCAGGCTGGCCCAGGACTCAGAAGACATCCAGAGGGAAGCAGCAACAGCGATATTTCACTGAGATTAGCCCGGGACACGGGTGCACAGAAGAGGCCAGTCTGCTCGGGATTTCATGCCAACTTCTGCTCTTAATTATTTAATAGACCTCAATTATTCATTTGGTCTGACATTCCTGATAACGACATGAACCACAGCGGCAGTCTGCGCGCCGGGTCCTCTGTGGAATAGCTTGAACGTTTGGTCCAGTGTAGAAACGAACCAGCCTTGGGTGCATCTACGGCTTTCTAAAACAAAAAACAAAAAAGTACGTCAGAATAATGGCTTGGAACAAAATTTGGTTGTGTACCACTGGCCATTCCGGGACGGAAGCTGTGGGCCCCTGGTTGAGGAGGTGGTGCTTCATACTTCTCATATGAAACAATGCAAATGGAAAGCCTGACATGCGACTGATCTCCATCAGACTTCAGCATCCAGCGGGTAATGGCGGCAGTGGAGCACTGTTGGAGATGTTGGGGGTGGGAGGGGGGGGGGAAACGTTCAGTCTCTCAGGATATTTCGGTATAACATGGTTTCTCATTGCGGCAGACTGCCCCAGAATTCCACACGTGTGCCATATGCCGCAGCATGGCATGTTTCCCTGGGGGCACGTGGTTTGAATCATTGCCTCATTTTCCATTGCCTCAACAAGATGCTAATCACCCTCCCCCCGCCCCCCTTCCCCCCTCTCAACCCCGCTCACCCCTTTTCTGAGAAATTAGGTCTGCACACCCCCGCCCCCCCACCCACGGCCACCGCTCTTGCCTCGTCGGGTTTTGGGCCGATGTTTAGAATGTCGGAGAATGTCCTGGGAGAGCTGTGGGGAATGTTCAACTGTTTCCATGTGTGAATGCCTGGATGGTCCCAGTGGTGCAGCCCTCCACCCCCCGCCCCCCCCCCCCACCCCACCCCCAAAACCCCCCAACACCACAATAATAAAAAAGAACCCTTCTGATTCCTGCCATCCTGATCCCTGAGTGCACGGCTGACTCACCCTCTGTCTCTGAAACATCAGTATCGCACGCACATCTTTAATTATCGCACTCTGATCTTGCCTGCCTGCAGCTGATTAGGTCACTGGTGAGAGAAACATGTCATGTGACCCAGCTCCGTCCTCATGTGATTTCTCAGGTCCCAACTGGTTGATGATTAAAGTAAAAAAAAAAAAAACGAAAACCACAAAAGGCTTTCCAAGGACAAGCGTGACTACCACTGGATTTAAATAAATAAATAAATAAATAAATAAATAAAAATTCTTAAAGCAATTCATTTTTTTTTCTTTCCGGAACGAACGTGTTTGCAACTGGAGGTCATTAATCTATAATATTTTTGAAATACATTTTCACTGCAACGTTTTTTTGTCATCCAAGACACTTGCATTATGCAGAAAAAATACTTCAGCCCTTCATCTTCTAGGCCTTTAGCAGTTTAAGAGGGCCTTGTCGTGGAATAACTGACCCTAAGCAGAGATTGACTCTGTATGGAATCAGACTCCATAGGATGCCATTAAAAAGGGACTATCTGAAAACCAATGTGATACCAGATAAATTCAGTTCCAGAAAGAGCCTCAGAGTTATAAAGCAAGGCACCCCGGGATTATGGGTAATTAGCCGGCGCATGTGAACGATTTCGTTGACCCCCTACAGGGCTGTGACTCTCCTTTTGTGTTCTGTTCTTTGTTATCTCGTTCCCAACGTTTCTCACGAGATTACAGTGGGGGAGAGATGATTGGGGGGGGGGGGGGTGGGACTGGGGTCCGCAGGAAGTGATGTCACACTAAAAAGGCAGTTAGTGAGATCTGCAGAGGTAGAG
Organism: Anguilla pacifica; assembly: GCA_039654925.1. Lineage (NCBI taxonomy): Eukaryota > Metazoa > Chordata > Actinopteri > Anguilliformes > Anguillidae > Anguilla > Anguilla pacifica. The sequence goes on from CM077289.1 coordinate 4,775,227, forward strand.
GCCTATTTAGCTGATCCAGCAGGCATGTGAGTTCTCATGAACAACATCTCCCATGATCCCTCGTGGCCTCACTCACGTTCTCTGAGTTATGATGGCCCATATTTCATTGATAACCTGGACAAATCAATCTGGACAAGTGAGCAATCAGGGTCTAAACAGACACACTTTGAAAGGTGGCAAAAAGCAGCACCATAATAATAATAACAACAATAATAATAATAATAATAATAATAATAATAATAATAATTGTAAAATCTGATGAAAAGAAAGCAGCACAGCATTGGAGCAGCTGAGGAACACATCACCCCCACCCCACGCCCCCCTTCGCCACCCCCCTTCCCCCAGATCCTCCACTGGGAGCAGCCTCTGCACATCTGCTGCAGGTGTGTGAGGGCAGCGGGGGGGGGGGGGGGGGTTTGGGGGGGAGGTGTTTCCATGGTTCAGTGCAGCAGGAGAAAGGCTAACAGTAAAGGATCTGTGTGAGAGGGCAGTACGTACATGGGAATGTGAGGGTGAGGGTGGGCAGGGGGCGAGGGTGGGGGGGACACTGGCTCCAGGGGAATTTGGTGTGAAAGTAAACGGACCGGAGGACAGACAGCAGGCGGATGGCGGTGGACTGACAGCTGGGCATCAGCTAGTTGTGTATCGTACGCTCGAAAGACCGCTGCAGTGACAGAAGACACAGTAAAATGTTCCGCGATAAACCAACTCTTACAGAGAACATTTGGTCCCAGCTGGACTCACACATGCTCTGTCAAGAGTTGAATTAACACTGAACATTTCACTGTTATGAGACGCACATACATACAACATACATATACAACAAATACCCGTATTTCAGCCACATCGAAGCTGACCGAGCCCCAGAAGCCCGTCCCGGTGCGTTAGCTGCATGCTATCACGGTTCACATGGAGCCAGCCGCACAGGAAATGCCCGTCATAACTGGACTCTGTTGTGACCTTATAAGGCAAGGACTCCTCCCTCAATGGCGCCACAAAAACCACAATGTTCCCCCCCCCCCCCCCCCCCCCACAGTAAATTTATAGAATGCTGATCTGGGGGGTCAATACCAGGGCAGTTCGGCCAGTTCGGGGAACACAAAACAAAAAAGCGCAAAACCCTCATGCATTCTTTCAACCCCCAGCTTCACGTCCGCTCACCACCATTTTATTGTTTCACACTCCTCTCAGTACAATTAAACAATTTGTTTTTGTCAGGAAGACTACAGGCACTACTATTAACCCTTAAAGGAGTAAGGTCACAAGTATGTGATTAGAATGCTCTTGAGTGAACACTCTAACGCTGATGTGTAACAGTCACTACTGGTGACGGAAAGCAACGGAGTTCTAGAACACTGACTTGGAATTTTGAGACGACATTCTAAAAAAAAAACCTACCTCTTTAAAGGGTAAAATGTTCCCAAAGCAATTTAATGGAGCAAATGGCCAGTCAACATCAAAAGGTCCTCCTCAGGTGCAGCTAGCTAGCTCCTTTAGCTGTACCTGAGGGTCAAAAGGTTGTTTGCAGCACAATACTTATTGCAGTACAGCGTGTGGGTATCTCATTTCTCTCATATGGACGTCAGTGGAGTTAATGATGAGGATGATGATGAGGATGATGTTGTGTGGGGGCTGAGAGCTGTGTGTGACACCGTGCCAGCTCAATGCCCCAGAGTCCCATTAATTTGTCCACAGAACCCAACTCTCTGCACGCCCCCCTCGCCGATTCTTACAGACATAAACACTCGCTTCCTCCTCGCGATGTCTCGCAAACTTCAGCCGGGTCGTTCAAAAACAACATGACCAAGGAGCGGCTTCTCCCACTGGTTCTAAGACGTGGTCATTTTATTACTGGGCCCTTTTCTGTGTTAGCAATTGGAGCGGCAGGACAGTTTATCACTGGACAACAATCCCATCTTTACATCTGTGACATCACAATAGGTGACATCACAATAGGAAATGTACACTTTGATTGTGACGGAGATGGAGGCTGGACAGAGAGAATGGCAGGGAGATGGAGAGAGGAAAAAGAAAGGAAGAGAGGAAGAGAAAAAGAGAGGGAGCGAGAGAGACCGACAGAGAAAGAAGAGAGAGAAGAAGTGAGAGAGAAAGGGAGGGCGAAAGAGAACAAAAGAGGAAGCACGAGTAAAAAAGACAGAAAGAGGTAGAGACAGGATGGAAGTTATCTGTCCATCTCGTTATCTGATCATGACTGTTTTAGTGGTCTCAGGTCCATGGGCACTGGGACATCCTGTTTATAATGACAGAGAGAGAGAGAGAGGGAAAAGGAGAGAGGGAGGGGGAGGGGGAAAGAGAGACAGAGGGAGATAGAAAGGGGGGAGAGAGAGAGAGCGAACTATCAAACCAAAAACAACATAAAAAAGGAAAAAAATGAATAAACCTAAGTCACAAATCATCAACACAATTGATGACCTCGCTCTCTGAGAGAGAGAGGAGGATAGTGGGGGAAAAAAGAGAGAAAAAGAGAGACAGAGACAGAGAGAAGGAGGAATGTAAGTATCGGGGGGCTGGGTAATTTGGGTGAAAGGGGCGCAAGGGAGAGGGTGAGGTGCGGGGGTGCAGGGCAGAAGGGGGGATAGGTTCCTGAGAGTCGAAAAGAAGAGGATGGGAAGGAAAGAAGATGTGAGCGAAAAAGAGGAGGAGAGGAGGTGGAGTGAGGCAGACCAAATAAGAGATGGAAAGAGCACAGAAAGAATGAGTAAAAAGAGTACGTGACAGACAGACAAAAAAAGAAAGAAAGTGAAAATGAAGTCTTCAGCGCCGACGACATTCCGTCAGATTGTGTGGGAAATCAGACGCATGTTTTTTCAAGATGAGGGAGCAATAAAAAAAAAAGAAAAAGAAAAGGAAAACCCCAAACATTTCGCAGTCGTGTCCGTGGCTGCCAGAGAGCAGACAATGCGGCCGGGAACATAAACAGAGACGGGGCCTGTGGTGAAGAGCGGGGCTGGGAACAGAGGGGGTGGCGGCATCCCAAAAACCGCGAAACTGCGCCAAAAAACACGTTAACCCGCCAACCCCACACCCCCCGCCCCCTTCTCCATCCCGGCCACGGGACGTCCCTGCTTCGCCGCTGATCCTGGGCCGGCTCTCTGTAGCACACGACAGGCCACTGATCTCTCAGATCAGTGGCAGGAAGCGCATGGGGAGAGAGCGATCTGGGACACAGCCTCACGTACACACAGGCCGCTGATCTCTCAGATCAGTGGCAGGAAGCGCATGGGGAGAGAGCGATCCGGGACGCGGGCTCACATACACACAGGCCGCTGATCTCAGATCAGTGGCAGGAAGCGCATGGGGAGAGAGCGATCCGGGACGCGGGGTCACGTACACACAGGCTGCTGATCTCAGATCAGTGGCAGGAAGCGCATGGGGAGAGAGCGATCCGGGACGCAGCCTCACGTACACACAGGCTGCTGATCTCAGATCAGTGGCAGGAAGCGCATGGGGAGAGAGCGATCCGGGACACAGGGTCACATAAGCACACAGGCCTCAAGATCAGCAGAATGGGAACTGAACCAAACCACCCCCCGGTTTTCAGGGCAGGGGGACGGGCACAGCCAAAATGAGGCTGACTATCCTGTCACCCACTACCACCACCGCCCACCCCACCACCCCCACCCCCCCCATCCTCAATCTGGGATGCCTTGCGACACAGATGTGCCCACACAATATTTTAATTAAATCCGCCGTTACTGGGGCTGTTAAGGTGTGGGCTGAGGCCAGGAGACACAGAGAGGCAAAAAGAAAACCCACATAGCCTCACATAAAACCCTAGGAAATTTACTAGTGCGGCACTCAGCATTGCCTTCATCTGGTTTTCCTGGAACAAGAGCTCCCCCTTGTGGAATGTTAAGTACATAGTATGTCATTTTTTTCCCCCCAAGGCAAAATGGAAAAAATATGGAATATGCACAGTGACCACTTTATTAGGTACACCTGTTGGTCAGAGCATGTAGCCTGTGCCTTAAAAAAGACATGCGAAGAGGTGGTTTATTTGAAGAGTTTTTGTAGTTCTTTTGTTCAAACATCAGAATGGGCTATACGTGTGATCTAAGCGATTTTGAGCAGCAGTTGTTTGGGTAAAAACACACCTTGTGAATGAGAGAAGTCATAGGAGAACTAGCAGACTCAGCTAACAGCTAACAGAAATGCCCAAAATTGAGACAAAAGGGGTGTCCTTTTAGTACTAGTAAGTATAGCTAGATGGGTGTACCAAAAAAGTGGCCACTTCCGTGTATATACTGTAAATTACATTACAGGCATTTAGCAGACGCTCTTATCCAGAGCGACTTACACAACTTTTACATAGCATTTTACATTGTATCCATTTTATACAGCTGCATATATACTGAAGCAATTTCGGTTAAGCACCTTGCTCAAGGGTACAACGGCAGTGCCCTACCCAGGAATCGAACCTGCGACCTTTCGGTTACAAGCCCAGTTCCTTACCCACTGTGCCACACTCCGTCCTACAAATGTCTCGCATAGTACAATACATTGCGATATATAATACATGCGATAGTGCATATTTGTGGATATTATGTGCGTATATTACAAATATGTATTATGTACTTATGAAGAGTCACATTCTCTTGCTAATATAAGTATATAGCATTTCCATAAGGGATTCTTCACCCCAAGGGGGTTTTCAGCCCTACAGCTGGACTCTACGTGGACACTGCTTGGAAATCCCCCCCCCCCCCCCCTTGCCCCCTCCCCCCACTTCCCTCATTCTTCCTGGCAACCAGAAAGAAATGGCGGTATTCCGAGAAAAAAAAAAAAGTATGTTTTTTCACGCTCGTTTGAGTACAACCATCCATTACCCCCCCCCCCCCCCCCAAACGCTACAGATTCATGATAACAAACAACTTAAAAGTTGTCTTTGCGCCGCCAAGAGGCCAAAGTCTTCATCTGCTAAATGTTTCAGTTTCTGGTGGCATTAAGACAGTGACATATTTATTTATTTATTCCTTAGGCTTCACGGTATCGCACGCGGCACCCAAGTCATTCCGAGGCCAGCAGACAAACACGTCTCTCTTCCGACGAAGAATTCTCCATTTTGCAGACACAAAGGCTCCCTCTGTCGCGCTGCGAAAACAAGACGTCGCCTAACCCGGCCAGTTATCAAAACCCAAAGTCCAGTTTGTCCTGGGAAACAGAGCGGAAGCAAGTCTCTGCGGATGGAGGGTGTCAGTGAGCAGACCGGGGTTCGAATGCTCAACTGAAATAAATACTTCAGATGAGTTTTGATAACATTCCTTCAGCTCTCTGAGAATCCTGAACAAAAGTTGTTTACCTTTACCAAACGTAGACAAAATAATACAATAATGTTGAATATTGTTGTACATAGAAACCTATTTTAAAATGGTCTGCAATCTGAATGAATTTTACTGGTGTCTCAAGAGTATATCTCAGGGCCCAAATGTCATTTCTGTAGAATTTGAAATTACACAGGAAAACTGTCATCCAACAACTCGAAAAAGCCATTCCTGGAAAACGAAGAAACTAAGAATGAAAATGATAATCTAGGGGAAAGTAGCCAGCTGGTGTTGCTATCATTTGTGGGACAATGGGAATAATGGTTTGAGCAGCTGGCCTGAGGTGAGTCACTGCCATACCTTGGTCAAATAATTATTTGGCAAACTTTAATAAGACTGAATAAAGTTTCTGGAAATATATAATGATTTTTTTTTTTTTTTAAAAACCTGTTTGGTTGAGTCTGTTTAGTGAGCAAACCTTAATCTGATCTACGGCTTTAGCGTGACCTTAGTCCCACGTGACCCCAGGATAAGCCAGTGATTGTTCTGTGTCTTTTTTCTTCTGTGAAGTGTGTAAAATCTCCATCGGGATCACGCGTCTTTAATGCGCCCCACTGCTGATTTCCCAATTATAACAGACCATAACAAATTACATTTTAAGGCCAATAATAAATAATACATAATAGGATGATCGACTCAGTAGAAATTCTATGCCATTAAGAGGTTACAAAGAGTTTGAGAATTGAAAAACGATAGCGTCGGTTTCATATTGCACAGCTTAAGTGTTAATCGTGTTTTAAAATAATTGCAGGTTTGACCTATTTGACATTGTGAATGTGATGGTTCTTTCTATGACGTCACAACGCGACCAAGCGCTATCGGCTCATTTGATTGACGGTGTCAGACATATGCTTAGTCGTGTCATTCTAAACTATCATTATGTTGACCTCAAAAGGCACACGTCATAGGAGTGGTGAAGTATCATTTTCAAACCAGCACGGCGTTAAATCCCTCACAACCGGAGGGCGACTTTCCCAAGACCGCCTTCTCTCCATTTCCAGCTATGTAAACGTAACGAACAGGCATGTACAACTGTTATGAACTGTTTCTTCTTGCTCCGTTCTAATAAGAAGTGTTCCAGTTATGTATACATATTTAACGATAAGCAAATAACTTTTGCAAAAATTGAAATAACTTAAAAACTGCTGTCGTTCACATGTTGGTCACCGCGTCTGCTGTTGCCAAGTAACCGTGGTCTCTGCGTGAGGAACCTAAGCTTTGCAATTGCACAAGAAGCGGCAGCCAGGTAGGAGATAGCGGACTTCTTCATTGCTAGTGTTGTAAATCTAACTCACCCTTTACGGCGCGTTCATGTTACAACGCACAGCGTGCACTATATGATTTTATACAGGACTTCAGAGCGGTGTTTGCATCGCTGTTACGGTATAACAAACTTTCTCAAAACGAACAATGGAATGCGGGACCAGGCTATGATCGTGGATATCGCTTTGATCACTATGCCCTTGGCGAGACGCAATGTTTACGGAAGCATATGTCTTCTTAAATTACTCATTATATAGCCAACATAATTTTACTTCTTCTTCTTCCTTCTTTTTACTTTGAGGAGCAGTTGTGGATTTAGAATGGCTGAACGACCCCTGGGTTCTGAATTGTGATGTCCTCTGTTCTCGTGCAGTGGCTGTCAGTCCATGGCCACCCGTATAGAACAGCTCGCGAGGCCCAAACCGAGCCACCTGAAATGGCCCGACCGGTACAGTAGCAAACAACAAGCACATAATAATGTCTGACACGTGCCCTTCCCAAATTTTGCAGAAAGTAAATGAATACGGAATTTGTCCTAACCTCTGGCCTTCTCATATCTACTTAATTAATTGCAATTGTTTGTATATGGTCCGCTGCATGATATCATGTGACACTCGTGGAAGTTTTTGTCATTTTTGTCACAGCTGCGTGAGCTGATTGCAGATCTTTCTGTTGCGTTTGCTTAATTCGCAGTCGGTCGGTGTACTGGCTGGACGAACTGCCTGGGAGAAGAAGAGGAGGCCCAACCACCTTCGGTACTAACAAACAAACAATTAAATAAATACAAAAGGTTTCACTGGCATGGTGGTGCAGAGGATAGCACTGACCTCACGGCAAGAAAGTCATGGGTTCGAATCCCGGCCGGGGCCTTTCTGTGTGGAGTTTGCATGTTCTCCCCACGTACATGTCAGTTTCCTTCCGCAATGCAAAGACATGCAGGTCAGGCTAATTGGAGAGTCTAAATTGCCCCTTAGGTATGACGGTGCAAGTGAATGGTGTGTGTGTGTGCCCTGTGATGGTCTGGACACCTGTCCAAGTTGTGTTCCTACCTCTTGACCACTGCATGCAGGGATGAGCTCCTGCCCCCCCCCCCCCCCCCCCCGCAACCCTGAGAGGGTGTGATCATGGTTAAGTAATAGATGGGATGGGAGTTTTTCCTGCTCTGTGTTGCTCCTGTTGCCATGGTCAGACAAGAACTGAAACATTTTACGCACCAGTGTTTCTTTGCAGTGCTTGATTGGGTTAACCGGAGTGTCTTATCTCTACAGTGTCGTGTAACTGCGTCTGTGTGACACAAACGATTTTAACGGCCCCCTTTTTTTCTTTTTGGGGGGATCTGTGTTTTGGGCGTAGAGCTGACGCCCCGCTGGTTGGCGCTGTGTGACGGCAAGCCTCCCCGAGCCGGATTTCGGGACAACAGGTGACGAGCTCGCCACCCATTCGTCACATTGCTGTGTTGCGGTCTGTGTGTGTGTGGGGGGGGGGGGGGGATTGTCTGTTCCCAGTCATTCCCATGCCTTTCTCCTTTCCTCACTCTCTTCTGCACTGCCCCTCATTTACTCTCGTTTCAAATGCCCCCCCCCCCGACCCACCCCTGACCCCCCCCCCCGCACACACAGGTGTCTCTGTACCTGTGCTGTTACCTGCTGTCACAGTGTAACCTGCTCCTTTCTCCCACTCTCTCTCTCACTCATCCCCTTCCTCTCTTTCTCTCCCTCTCTTCCCCTCCATCTCTCTCTCTCACCTCACTCTTTTTTCTCTCTCTCTCTCTCTCGCTCTCTCTCTCTCTCTCTCTTTGTCTGTTCCAGTAAACTTTATCGCTGTCAGATACATCACATAAATATTACCCTGGTGTGTTACACGGTTCAGCACAAACAAATATGCATTCAGATCAATTTCATAAAAGCATTTAAGCCAATGAACGGGATGCACAAGCGACCACATCTCAAGCTCTGTTACTGTTTCTTCTTTTTTCCATCTCTCCTCCCTCGCTCTCCCGCTCCATCCTCTTGGTTCCCCCTCCCTTTGTCTCTCCTCCTTATTTTTCTGTCTTTCCCTAACCCTTGCCTGTTCTGTCGTTCTCCCTTTAAATCTCTTTTATCCTCCTCCTCTCTCGCAATCTTTCCTTCCCCCGCTGTCCCTTTCTCCCCCTCTCCTCTCTCCCTTCCACTTTTGCTCCCTTTCTTTCTGCCTCTCTTTCTCTCTCTCTCTGCCCCATCCCTCTATCCATCCCTCTTTCAATTCAAGGTGCTTTATTAGCAGACTGTTAGAATGGGTTACCGAAGTAACGTCTTTCTTTCAATCACTGTCCGCTCTGCCCTTTTCCCTTTATTGCTCCCTGTCTCTCTCCATCTCTCTTTCCCTCTCTCATCCCCACTGTCTTCCTCTCCGCTCCTTCCCTCTCTCCCTTTTCCCCCTTTATCTCCCTCTATGTCCTCATCTCTGGCGTGTTACTAACCTCTGTGTCCTTGTCTCTGTCCCTTCCTCTCACTCTCTCTCCCTCCCCTCTCTCTACCCCCCTCTACTCCTCCTCTCTTGTCTCTCTTATCCTTCTTTCCCTCTCCCTCTTTCTCTCCCTCTCTATCCTCCTCCTTCTCTCTTTTAACCTCTCTACTTCTTCTCTCTTTCTCTCTGTCCTTACCTCTCACTCTCTCTCCTCCCCCTCTCTACTCCTTCTTTCCTCTCTCTCTTCCTTCTCTCCCTCTCCCTCTTTTTCTCTCTGTGCATCCTCCTCCTCTCTCCTGCTCCATCCTAACACTCTCTCTTCCTTCTCTCTCCCCATTCCTCTCCCTCTTTCTCTCCCCCTGTCCTCTCTCCTGCTCTCCCCTCACCCCTCTCTCTTCCTTCTCCCTGTCCCCCTCTATCTCCTCCCTCTCTTCCTCTCACTACCCTCCTCCTCTCCCTCTTTCTCTCCATCTTGCTTGGTCTCTCCCCCTCCCTCTCACTCTCCTCCCTCTATCTGTCCTTCCCTCTCTGTCCTTCCCTCTCTCCCTCCTGCTCGGTCCTTTCTCAGGAGGCCTCCCGTATGGGAGGTGAGCACTGCAGCGCTCCAAGCTGCACCGTCAGAGAGAGTCTGTTCCCTGGCTCAGCCCCGCCTTCCTGTCCAAGGCTGGCAGCCCGGTCGCCCCCTGCTGGCCAAAGTGAGTAATGCACCCTCCCTCCTCCACACTGTGGACCCAGTGGCCACTTCTTCTCTCCTTGTCTCCCTTATTCTCCTGTTTGGCCGTGGATTCTGTCTTCGTCTCACATCTTCGATCGCACTTTCGTTTTCTAGAAGTCACCTTTTGAACGACTGTGAAACGCAGTTCTCCTTTCCCTCCTCTCTGATCTGGCTGATGAGCTGGGCCTCTTCTTTTTTCTCCTTTTTTTTTTTTTTTTTGACGATCGTGCTCAGCGGGTCTCCCACGCACGCCTCGCTTCCTCTTTCTGTTTCGCTCTCGTTCCAGCAACGCGTCGCCAGCCGATTCGCAGGTTTGTTTTTTTTTTCTCCTCTCTGTTGAAAGGCCGCCGGGGCCAGGCTACTGACAGCTGAAACACCAGCCCCTGGTCTGGCGCATCGACCTGCGCCACGCTCCGGATTCAAACCCTCACCACGCCACTCAGGCTGGCTGCTGTGCTTAGAGAAAGGCAGCATTTGATTTTTTTTTTTTTTTTGACTGTCTGTCTGCACTGCCACCCCCGCACGCCTCCCTGGTATTTAAAGTTTTCTTTATCCGTGGTGTGGATAATGGCCAGTCCTTTCACAAGGCAACACTGCTTCAGACGAAATTGCCTTCTCAGACGCAGAGTTGCCCACTCTGCTCTACCTGCAGCCATTTCCTGTGCGAGGCAATGGCCCTGTGCTACGTTAGCGACCTCTTAAAAGGAGGACAGGTGCTTTTTGTTATGAAAGTCCCGTGCTGCCTCATTAGATAAAACTCTCGTTGAAAGAAACAGAGAGAGGAGAGGCAGTAAAATGTGCATAGTGTATTTCGGGTCCCCTGCCAGGTTTGTATGAAGATTTTTGAATAAATAACGCAAAGGAATATTTGTAAGCACTCATAGTTAGTATTCCTCCAATGTCCAGAAATGAATAAGTAGGCTTTTTTTCAGTTTCTGGTAAGTTGTAGAAAGAAAAATGAACTTGCTTTAGATTTTGATTAAATGGATTGCATGCCTTATAAATACCACTGGTATCTGATGAGCTGCAGGACAACAGAGGCAGTGAAAATTGGCCTGAATTAAATCAATATCTGTCCTTACCGTTGAATAACAAACATGTTCCATGTGCAGATTTTTCAGTTCAAAAACAAAACTTAAGGGCAAGTCTTGATTAAATCCTGGTATTTACTTTTTTATTGAACTTTTTCTTCTTCTTTTCAAACACAATCTGACAGTTTCAGGAGTCAGTAATTTCTTCTATGCTGTTTTAACCCTACGTCATCCTTCTGTCACCCCTCTATAACTTCTGTATCACTCCCATGTGACCACTCTGTTACCCCTCTATCTCTCCCATGTGACCACTCTATTACCCCTCTATAACTTCTGTATCACTCCCATGTGACCACTCTGTTACCCCTCTATCAATCCCATGTGACCACTCTACTACCCCTCTATAACTTCTATGTGACCACTTTGTCACCCCTCTGTCACCCATCTATCACTCTCGTGTGACCACGCTGTTACTCCTCTATAACTTCTATGTGACCACTCTCTTACCCCTCTGTCACCCCTCTATCACTCCCAAATTACCACTCTCTTACCCCTCTATCACCCCCTATCACTCCCATGTGACCACTCTATTACCCCTCTATCACTGCTCTATTACCCCTCTATCACTCCCACGTGACCACTCTGTTACCCCTCTGTTACCCCTCTGCAGCCGAAGCCGTCTGCCCGCTCTGCAGTGCCCAGCTCCCGGGTGTGTGAGCTGGCGTGCCCCAAGAAGACCAGGCCCCCTTCGCTGCTGCCAGGCGACGCCCGGCCGTCCCTGTCCGGCCTGAGGACGCGGACCCCGTCCACCCGAATTCACCACCTCGCCGGTGAGTCACTGTCCCAAACCCTAAACCTGCCCCCCTCGCTTACCCGGGGTCTGTGAGTCACAGCCCGCACATGCCCCCCCCCCAGTCCCCCCCGGTGAGTCACGCCCCGAGCAGTAAAGGAGCTGTGTGTAATGGCTCGCCTGTTTCTGCTGGAGGAAGTGAGAGAGTCACGTGAACAGAGTCGAGGGTAATTGTTTTCGGGAAAAAATAAATGTGACCAGCCGGCTGTGCTCTCTGTGTCTCTGTGCTCTCTGTGCTCTCTGTGTCTCTGTGTCTCTGTGCTCTCTGTGTCTCTGTGTCTCTGTGCTCTCTGTGTCTCTGTGCTCTCTGTGCTCTCTGTGTCTCTGTGTCTCTGTGCTCTCTGTGTCTCTGTGTCTCTGTGCTCTCTGTGTCTCTATGCTCTCTGTGCTCACTGTGTCTCTGTGTCTCTGTGCTCTCTGTGTCTCTGTGCTCTCTGTGTCTCTGTGTCTCTGTGTCTCTGTGCTCTCTGTGTCTCTGTGTCTCTGTGTCTCTATGCTCTCTGTGCCTCTGTGCTCTCTGTGTCTCTATGCTCTCTGTGTCTCTGTGTCTCTGTGCTCTCTGTGTCTCTATGCTCTCTGTGTCTCTGTGTCTCTGTTCTCTCTGTGTCTCTGTGCTCTCTGTGCTCACTGTGTCTCTATGCTCTCTGAGTCTCTGTGCTCACTGTGTCTCTATGCTGTCTGTGTCTCTGTGCTCACTGTGTCTCTATGCTCTCTGAGTCTCTGTGCTCTCTGTGTCTCTATGCTCTCTGCTCCCAAACGGTCTTCTCCTCATTCATAATGAAACTGTTCTCCAACAAACCCTGTGCTTCCTTTACTCTCAGACTCAAATGAAGATTTAATTTCAACATGCATGCTTTCTGTATGCAGACTTGCATTTTTAATGCCTCTGAGCACACAGAGTTTATCAATAAATGATACAACTATAATAACTAAGAGTGTTTATGCTGTTTTATAATATGTTTAGTTATAACAGTAACATAAACAAATCAGCAGTGATGCCAATAATTACAGGGCCAGAATAAAATTATTAGCAATGATTGCAGAAATGAACACTGACACTAGTGTTATTAAAAATAATGATAATGCACACTTTATATCTGTCTTCAAACACACGTTTCTTCCATCACTCTCTCTCCCCTTTTCTCTATCACTCTCTGTCCCCCTTCTCTCTCTCTCTCTCTCTATTTCTCTTATCCTGTCTCTTTTCCCCTTGTCCTCTCTTTCCCCTTTCCTTTCTCTCTCTCTGTCCCCCTTCTCTCTCTCTCTCTCTCTATCTCTCCCCCCTCACTCTTCCTCTCCCCATTCGTCTTTCTTCCCCTCTCTCTGCCCCCCTCTCCACCCCCCCCTCTCTATCCCCTCCCCCTCCCAACTCACTCTCTTCCTCTCCCCCCCTCCCCCCTCCATCTCCACTCCCTCTCTCCCCCCCTCCCCCCCCCCCCCCCCCCTCTCTCCCCCCTCAGTGCCCAAGCTCCCTCACCCTCAGTACCAGCAGGGCCGGCCGGTGTCCTGGCCCGTCCTGGGCCCGGCGCGGGAGGCGGTGGCCAGCGACAGGGTGCGGGTCCTGGCCCAGCCCAAACTGCGCCAGGCGCTGGAGAAGGGGTACGACCCCTTCGCCGTCCGGCCGGCCGCCTGCCGGGCCAGCGCCACGCCCAGGATCCTGGAGCTCAGCGAGCCGTTACCGCGGAAACGCTGGCAGAAGTAGGCGTGGCCAAGCGGGAGGGACAGGGCGGTGCTCTTCTCTCTAGCGCCCCCTACTGAGCGTCCTCCAAAACGTTCTCTGAAGGATCCCTCCAGCATCGCCGAAACGTCTAGAGCAGCGCTGCCCAACCCCGCTCCTGGAGATCTTTCATCCTGTAGGATTTTCACTTCAACCTTAATTTTGGCACCTGATTCTGCTGATTAGCAGCTCAGTGAGATCTCTAGCTGTTGAATGAGGTGTGCTTTGCTAGGGCTGGAGTGAACCAACCTACCGATTGGTAGATGTCCAGGGACAGGGTTGGGCAGCCATGGTCTAGCAACATTCACTCCCGAACATCCCTGAAACGTCTCCCCCCAAATATCCAGACAATATCTCCTACCAAATATTCTTCCACATCGCCTCCCAATAACGTCCAGGGAACTCCTCCTCCCCAATGTCCTGCCAGGCTCTCCTCCCAAATATCCTTTTTTTTTAAAACGATCATTCAGGGATGTGTCCAGTTGCATCTTTATAGCTGAATAACCAAACCTTTCGCCACCTTGTTGGTGAATCAGCTAATATTTCTTTGAAAAAGGAGTTATCTTACACCCAGTGAAATGCAGATTTCATGAAGAAGCTACACCTTCATCAGCTCCACACCAACGGTGCCTCGTAATCTACGAACAGACAAGGCTGAGAACGTACCTTTAAACTGCTTATTTATTCTGATGAACTAACCCACATTTTTTGTGGTGATCACTCACCTGTGATTCTCAGGTTACTGCAACACCATTGTGTTACCTTTGTGCATTTGGAAATATACAGCTATATATGAAATATGAAATATGGACAGGGAGGTAACGTAAAATCATTGCTTGAAAAGAGTTGCTTTTGAAAAGATGTTTCTTTGTTGTTTGTTTTATTACAATTGACGTAAAGACCGTTAAAAAAAGCAATGTGTACAGGTAATGCTGGGTGATCCAAAATTTAATTCATTTTGATTTAATAACCAAAAACATATTCCAGGATTCATTATCACATCCCGCTTCACTGCTGGTTTCTGTGGAATAACGGCACTGTAGACCTATTTCATCCCTGGTGTGAGAGTAACGAGACAAACACAAAAGATGAACGTACAAACATTTTGTGAAATAAACAACTTGCCACAGTAAACAACTTGGTTTTAGTGTGTGAGCCCATGTTGCCTCTCTGGTTCTGGGTATTGTATTTGACATGACCCTGAAACCATGCTTTAAAACAACAGGGAAAAATGCACTGTGTGTGTATACTGTAATATGTAATACATTTAAGACTTGCACAAATATTCCCCCATTGTATAACTGGATGTTAACACCTGTATCTAAGTTAAATAAAATAATCATTCTTAAAACTGCCATGGCTATGCTTTTCAGATTATATCTTGGTTTTTGAGAGGCTGATGGTAAAGTTGCCACTTTTAACAGTTGATCCAAAGCTGTGCACCTGTGACATCACTTCCTGTCATCAACGGTCTTCATGGTTTAACGTCGGTTTTGTGGTCTTTAATTTAGAGTTCCTCTCCTTTTAATGTCTTTGAGCCCCTCTATTTGCCTGAGTTGTGTATGTTATATAATGTTCTATAACACATATATTTTTAAGCTGTTTACGTAAAAAAAAGTTACCCTCAAACTGAACAAAGTGTCTGACTGGACCGTATGGACCTAATGCTCCGTATTTAAAATTTGTCAGACCCTTTGCAGGCCGAGACAACGAGCAAGCTGAATTTCATGGATTTGGATTTGCGGGTATACTCTGTCTCTGAAAAATTAAAACGTTTTCACCGCATTTTATTTCTCCAACACAGACGCACTGGTGAATGGCCGCTTTAAACCGTTCAAACGGTTCTTTCTAGACATTGCAACCTCCTGAGTGATGTTTAATTTTATATTAAACTTTTTTATTGGAGCATACGACTGATTATTGTAAGCCTTGTCAGGGAATTGGGTGTGGTGTCAAATTATTCAAGCGCAGGGGTTTAATTACAGTCTTACTCTTGTCTGACCTACAGTCCACATTTTAAGTTACAAGCTGCAGCTGTGACGGAGAAAGTATGACATTCATTCAAATCCAATCGGTTAATTGCATTGCATTTTGGCACAGAACATTTTAATGTTTGAAAAGCATAACTCAACGTGTACACAAGCTATTAATATAATTTAATTTACGCTGTTGAAATTGGCGTTGGTGTTGTTAATGTCAAATAAGTGGTTGTCATAAGTGAAACCAGTTCATATGAATAACTAA
Source organism: Anguilla pacifica (assembly GCA_039654925.1). NCBI lineage: Eukaryota > Metazoa > Chordata > Actinopteri > Anguilliformes > Anguillidae > Anguilla > Anguilla pacifica. The sequence goes on from CM077289.1 coordinate 4,790,834, forward strand.
TTTTAAAGTATTTTTGAACCGAGATGAAAAATGTAAAGTGAAAAAATTCATGGAATGGCGTTTTTCTTTCTAAAACGCAAACAAGAATGGCACCTTCAAACTTCTACTCTCGGACATAATGTAGGATATCCTTTCTGTTTTATCATCCATGCGTTCGTGAACAGACTGAGCCTGTTTTTTTTGTTTGTTTGTTTGTTTTGTATTTTACAATACACATACCGTTCCCCTTCATACATCACATATCATTATCCTCTTAGCTGTAACGCGCTGCACCAATAAACCAGGCGACTCAAATGCTAGACCTCTAGAACATCCGGGCAACTCCCCTCACTCTACGTAGGATCGGAATGGCGGAGGTAAGTAAGCGAAAGCTTAGAGGAAGAATAGAAACGCCGAATTATTTTTGTAACAGCGAGACGTTTCGGGAACTTGAGGCGCAACAGGGTGTCGATTGTATTTTCGACTGTCGTATCAGTCCGCTTCAGCAGGGCGTGTGCGGCCGTGGCGTTGATATCGGAGGAAGAAAACCCGGGGACACTGCCTCCGATAAATTCGCAGTCTGGAGCCTCTCGTTCTTCACGAACCATTCTCGGGCTGCCAGATAGTGCTCCATATGAAAGCATAGGAGACCGATGCGGCGTCGGTGCTGAATAGTGTCCCAGGTGTGGCCCGATGAGCATGCGTGATGGCTGAATTGTTTGTAAACTTATTTTAGTCCGCGTCCGGCTAACGATGTCAGACAATGTCAGCATCCCTCCTGTCTAAGTGTCATTTTTAGGAATGTTAAGACCATTTTCGAAATTGTGAGGGAAGGAATAACTTGTTGACGTTCAGCACCCGGCGTTTTGGAAAGCAACCTGGCTAATATTTCAGGTGGCCTGAGCTAACACAACTACTAAACCTGCCTTCTTGCTCGTGATAAAAAAAATTTCGTCTCACTCCACTTTTGAAAAAAGGTGTGGATGTTTCAGACTTCTTTACAAGTGTTAGTTCGGTTGTTTACGCAGTAACCAGCTTTCCTTTTGTTAGTCCTTATGATTGATATTGTATGGGGTAGCCCATTTAATATGAATGTTTAATTGCAGAAGCAAAAGTTTTGCTAGCTGTATAGTTAGTTTGTAAACCATATGGTTCCTTCTTGTTATAGAATGCCTTTGATGTCACATACTTTGCAATGAAGTTCTGTTGCGTCGCAGATAATCATGTTGGCGGCTGTGTAATTGTATTCTGGTTTGCATCTTTCTTTCCTCGTCTGAATTTTTTATGTGCAAGGTAAATTTTTTCTATTTTCCGACTACCAATAAAGTTTTTAATTTTTTCCTCGAATGTTTCCAGCCCTCTCCTCACGTTAAAAGTTCCTCGAAGATATTTCTGGTTATGTTTACTACAACCTGAGCAATATATTTCACATTCTTGAATTGTACATGTTCTCAACCATCTTTGCCAAAATGTATTCAAGTATACATTTTCAGTCCTAGTCTTTTTTTTTGTCACACATTTGGAGTCCCACTTGGAAGACGGAATTTGTTTAATTGCATTTTGAATGAATGAAAGAATGAATCATTGCATTTATATAGCACTTTTCCGAACGCTCAAAGTGCTTTACAGTGATGAGTGGGAACTCACCTCACCCACCACCAATGTGTAGCACCCACCTGGTGAATTCTCACCTGTGAATATCAGCTGTTTAGAACTCTGATCATGATCTGGAAGTACGTTACGTTAATCAAAATGATTTTGATTGATCTTGGCACTGTGGCCTATGATAAAGTGATAGTCTGAACGCTATCAGCCTCTGATACAGGAAGTGACACCATCATAAAGGTGTAAAATGAACTCCTAGCGCGTAGCAGTCTGAGCCATTCCAGGTCTTACGAGATACAGATCCACAGCTTCACGGGAGGCCGGTGGGGTGGATTCCATTCATTGCACTAAAATCTTCTCCTAGTAAGACATTGGAGTGGCTCAAACCACCAAGCGGTGGTGTTGCAGGTCCACATTCCTGCACCACACCTTGTATTTGTAGTTTTTATGCCTCCGCGATGGCACAGCCGTGGCCGGAGGCATTGTGTTTTCGGGTTGTCCGTCCGTCCGTCCGTCCGTCCATCCGTCCGTCCGTCCGTCCTGTCTGTCCATCCGTCCGTCCTTCCCGATTCACGTGAATGCGGTATCTCAGGAATGCCTTGAGGGAATGTCTTCAAATTTGGCACGAATGTCCACTTGGACTCAAGGATGAATCGATTAGATTTTGGTGGTCAAAGGTCACTGTGACCTCACGTCCGTCCCATTCTCTCATGAATGCGATATCTCAGGAACGCCTTGAGGGAATGCCTTCAAATTTGGCACAAACGTCCACTTGGACTCAAGGATGAACTGATTAGATTTTGGTGGTCAAAGGTCAAGGTCACTGTGACCTCACAAAACACGTTTTTGGCCATAACTCAAGAATTCATACGCTAATTATGACAAAGTTTCACACAAATGTCTAATAGGATAAAATGATGAAGTGATGACATTTTATATCCAAACGGTCAAAGGTCAATAGAGCACTGGCTACTGGTTGGTGGAGGCATACAACTGCGAGGCGGTATTTCTAGTTTTTTTTTTTAAATAAAAAAACTCCCACTTGAATCTCTTCTGAGCTGAGATCAGGAGAAAGACCCAGAGGTGATTACATTACATTACATTACAGGCATTTAGCAGACGCTCTTATCCAGAGCGACTTACACAGCTTTTACATAGCATTTTTACAGTGTATCCATTTATACAGCTGGATATATACTGAAGCAATTTCGGTGAAGTACCTTGCTTAAGGGTACAACGGCAGTGTCCTACCCGGGAATCGCACCTGCAACCTTTCGGTTACAAGCCCAGTTCCTTACCCACTGTGCTACACTCCGTCAAACGAAGAAAATAATTAGTGTCGCCTCAGGATGTTGTCAGACGTTCTCGCCCACTTCTTGCCACAAGTGTTGCTGAGAGAACAAATTAATTCGTTTTTAAAATGCCCCCTCCGTACCCATTTATGGCTGGACTGCAACAGCGGGACCAGCCCTACAAACGTGAATGTCCGTGACTGAGTGAGTGACTGAGTGATGAAGTTACACCATTGGTCGGCCGGAGAGGTCCAGCCATACACTCAGGTTTTGACCTGGTCTTGTTTTATTTTCCACCGATTTGTAATTTCCAAACGCCGCTCATCGATTTCGGGAGAGTGTAGACGAGCAGGTGCTCTCCTCCGATGTCACATGACGTCACCCGCTGCTTCCTGTCACACTGCGGCCTACTGGTCATGGGCAGTATCGCACTGACCTGAGTCGGAGGAGGAGGACCACGCGTTTGCTGTTGTTGGGGATGCTGTGAGCGCCGCGATCGACCAGTGGGGGTCGCGCTTGTACGACGAGACGTGATTGTGCCGCCAAATACAACCCTGCTGGCGAATGTCAACACTGACACAGTCTCTTTTTTTTTTTAACATTGAAACTGACTGTTGAAAATGATCTGCCTGTCCATCGTTCATTCTTTCTTTCCTTCTTTCTATCTTTCTTTCTCTACCCCCCCCCCCCCCCCCAGCTGGTCCAATGGGCTCAGGAGAACGCAGCTTTGCTCTAGCGGAGACACGGGGGGGCCGTGGCGGTTATGGGCTGCAGGGGGAGGAGGAGGAGGGATCTCCACAGCGGGCCAGGACCCTAGAGGACCTGGAGAAGAGCCTGTCAGCCACGCGGGTGGGCCTGCAGCACCCCCTTACTCCCCTGGGTGATGGGGCACTCTGGACGGGACTATAGGGCGCCTCGGGCTACCCCAAAAAATGTTTTTTTAAAAGTCTTTAAATCCCAAGTGTAATCAGCATTTTAAACTCTTAAGTGCACTGCAATGGTCGGTCTGCTCTGCTCTTGCACACATTGTGTACTGTTCAGGTCATTCAATTCAATTCAGTTCAGTTTCATTACAGAGAACAGTCACAAAGACACTTTACAGAGTAGCAAGACAAGAGGCAGAGCAGAAAGAGCAAACACCAGGCCTGAACCCCCAAATAGCAAACACATAAGGTAAAGCAGGACATCCATGAGTATGCACTCGCTAACTTGACCAGACACATTTGCCTAATATTTATTTAGAGGGTAACTTTAACCCTTTGTGGAATAGGTGTTTTTTTGGAATGTTTTTTTTTCCAGAATTCTAAGCCAGTGTTCTAGAACTCCATTGCTCTCAGTTGCCAGCAGTGATTGTTACATCAGCATTAGAATGTTCAGTTAAGAACGCTCTAATTGCATATTTGCGATCGCACACCTTAAAGGGTTAAAGATGGTAAATGCACCTGAACACTGATACACACGGTCGCGAAAACAAAAGAAACAAAGTAAGGACTACCAATCTTCACTCTCCTGCCCCTCACTATCCAAAATGGTGGTCTGAGTTTGTGCCTTGAGCAGAGGAGGGCTGCTTTCTGTGATGCGAAGGCAAGGGTGTCGAATTCAAGTTCCCCGCTGAACTCCTCTCTTCCCCGCCCTGCCCCGCCCTGTCCCGCCTGCAGACGGATGAGATGCCATTGGAAGAGCTGCTGGCGCTGTACGGGTACGAGGTGTCGGACCGAATTTCGGGGGACGCCAGCGAGCCCACAGAGCTTCCAGCACACCTGCCGGGCATGACCTTGGACAAGGTGAGGCCCGCGTGCTGCCGCCAGCGCACGCACCTTAAACTCACCTGTTCGCCCTGCTGGTGTAGGTTTGGGGCCTTAGACGGGGGGAGGGGGAGGAGGAGGGGAGGTTCCCCAAACTTACCCGCCAATGACCCACTTATAAACCCCTACTTACCCCAGCAGGCTTGAAGATACATTGTCTGTTCTTAGTGAGACTCAGGACCATTTCACTGACCAGATGGGCAGTTTTGGGTGCTTTTGTATTTTCTTTTCTGATTCATACCTGCAATTTATTAAAACATTTATAAATTATGTTAAATAACTTTAATCTTCACCCTTGGCTTAAAGCAGCAGGCGGTGCATAGTTTGCAGGGGGGAATCATGGGTGTTGAAGTCAGTGGTGGAATGGTGGTTAACGTGGCCGATGTGCCAGGGTCAGCTGCCTAAATGCAACGATCTGATTGGTGGGTTTTTGACTGCGTCTCGCAGGACCAAATTGCGAAGGACCTGCTCTCCGGGGAGGAGGACGAGGAGACGCAGTCGCCTCCCGATGACCTCACGCCTTCCGTCACCTCCCACGCCTCCGACCTCTTCCGCCTCCACCTCCGAGGTGAGCTTCACGCAGGAACTCCGCCCACTTCCTGTGACATCACTTCCTGTCTGGAGAAGGGCTTTCAGGGCGAGTGCAGTGCTTTAGAACAGGGGTGGGCAAAGGTGGGCAGTGTCTGTTTCGGTATTTCATACCAACCTCTGTCCTTAATTTTTTAAAGATTAGCCCAGTCATTTATTAATTCATATTTTTGCTACGTTTTTTTATAAGTTCATGAATGAT
>CM077289.1:4801304-4820520 GCA_039654925.1 Anguilla pacifica
CTCACTCCCTCTGTCTCTCCCCCCTCTATTTTCCCCCCTGCTCTCTGTCCCTCTCTCCCTCTCTCTCCGTTCCTCTCTCTCCCCGCTCTCCCTCCCTCTCTTTTCCTCTCTCCCTTCTCCCCCTCTTCCTCTCCCCCAACCCCCTTCTCTTTTCTCTTTCATCCCTCTTTCTCTCTCTCTCTCCCTCCCTTTCTCTCTCCTTCCCTCCCTCTCTCTCCGTTCCCCTCCCTCCCTCCCTCCCTCTCTCTCTCTCTCTCTCTGTAGAGGAGCTGTGCGCGTGGAGTGAGGAGGAGTGTAGGAACTTTGAGCACGGGTACCGGGTCCACGGGAAGAACTTCCACCTCATCCAGGCCAACAAGGTGAGCGAGCTGCTGCAGCAGCTACCTGCCACCTGCGCTGGAGCCTCATCTCATCAACGAGAGACCATTACATTACATTACATTACATTACATTACATTACATTACGTTACATTACATTGCATTACATTACATTGCATTTACTTGGCAGATGCTTTTATCCAAAGCGATGTACAGTAAGTGCATACCGAAGGTCATCTAAACAACTAAAATCCGCAAGTCCGATAAGGTACAATACCCATTATGTTACAGTTCTCCATAGCCATGAACACATTAAGTCCAGCTCACGCAGTGTGCGTAGGCTAGGTCAGAGAGTGGTGTTGGGCTAGGTCAGAGAGTGGTGTTGGGCTAGGTCAGAGAGTGGTGTTGGGCTAGGTCAGAGAGTGGTGTTGGGCTAGGTCAGAGAGTGGTGTTGGGCTAGGTCAGAGAGTGGTGTTGGGCTAGGTCAGAGAGTGGTGTTGAGTCAAACTAGGAGGGAACTGCAGCAGGCGCCTGAAACTCGCTTCCTTCACTCTCAACAAACATTTCGCCTGAAAAAGTTAATAACCCCCCCCGCCCTCCCCAGGTGACACAGTTTTAATTTTGAGCCTGTCTATCTCTCAACCCCTGCCCCCCCCCCCCCCCCCCCTCGTCCCAGGTACGCACACGCTCGGTGGGGGAGTGTGTGGAGTACTACTACGCCTGGAAGAAGTCGGACCGGCACGACTACTTCACCCTGCAGACCACCAGGCTGGGCCGCAAGAAATACAGCCTCCAGTCCGGGAACATGTGAGCTACACGCACCTCCTGCAGGAGGAGGAGAGGAGAGGAGAGGAGAGGAGGGGGGAGAGGGGAGAGGGAGGGAGGAGAGGAGAGAGGGGAGAGGGAGGGAGGGAGGAACAGAGGGGAGAGGGAGGGAGGAGAGGAGAGAGGGAAGGGTGAGAGAGAAAGGCGGGAGGGAAAGGAGGGGGAGCGAGAGGGAAGGGGGATTTTTTACATGACATTTTGGGGTGTCTTCCCCTGTCATGTGTTTACTCCCTGTGGCCATGGTGAGCTCCCCTGGTTGCCATGGCATCGTGTAGCTCTGGAGAATGGTTATTGTGAGTCTTTGCTACCCTGCTGTGGTCTCGGTCTGTGAGATATTTTGGGGGAACCCCTCTGATGCTCAGAGGAATTCAGTGCGTATTTGTGGCACCTCCCGACACTCAGTGTGTTACGGTGCATTTTTTGGGGACCCCCCCCGACTCTGGTGTCTTTTCAGGGAGGACGGGGAGCAGGACGGCGAGGGGAGCAGCCGCTCCCACAGCCCCCCCCAGGGACCCGGGGCCGCCCCTCAGCTCGGACCCCCCTCCCCTCCTGAGGGCCACGAGCTGGACCTGGAAAAGCCAGGTACACCCCCCCCCCCCCACACCCCCTCATTCCAGCCAGGTACATAGAACCAAAACTTTACACTTAACCAGCAGGTTCTGAATTCTAGCCCCCCTCTCCCCCCCCCCATCTCATTCAAGCCAGGTACATAGAACCAAAACTTTACACTTAACCAGCAGGTTCTGAATTCTAGCCCCTCCCCCCCCCCATCTCACATTTCAGTGCTGAGTGTAGTGTTTTGTTTAGCTGAGCGGCTCGGTTCACAGTCCTGGACACGGGGGGGTGGGTAAAGGGGTGTGCTGTTTTTTGTGCTACTCAGCACTTACTCGATAAGGCCGTCGATTGCACCGTTGACTCACCGCTCCGGGTTTCATTGGCTGTAAACCAGTCATCGCTGTTTAGGTCAGAGTTCAGGAACACTTCTCTAGTCAGTGGCTTGAGCAGCAGCAGTGAAACTTCAGCATCGTTTATTCAGGGAGTGATTTTATTCCCAGTCTCGGTCAGAAACGCAGCCGCGTCGCAGCTTCACCCGTCCCTCGTTCACAGCGTTTCTGTTCATCATTTATTTCAGTTCTCTCAATTCTATGGTTTTGTGGATGTTAATTTTAGGTTACTGTGTCTTTTTTTTAAATCTTGTGTTTCATTGACTGTTTTACGTTTGCATTGTTCCTGCTTCTCGCGTGTTTTGTTTTTTCATCACCCATCTTTTTTTTTTTTGTGTCCCCTGTGTGTCTGTCCATCTGTCCATTGGGGGATTTGTCTTTCCGGTGGTTTTCGTCTGCAGAGGAGGAAGGGGGGACGTTCTCCACCCTCCTGCAGGGTCGGCCTCGACGAAAACGAACGACCCGCTTTCACTTAAAGCCTTGAACCCCCCCCCCCCCCCTCAGAATCCCCCAAAACACAGCAGCCCCCCACAGGTAAAAAAACATGGGGGAGAGAGTCACCCTCGCCTACACCTGCTGGTTTTAGAGACACACCCATAGACTCTATTTTTCATGCTGGGATTTGTAGTATTTTGAAGCAATATTTTTGTAGTCTTGTAGGTGCAGGATGAGGGAAAAACAGCCAGTGTGTTGTCGATAATAATATGGAACCTCTTGCTCTCAGTTTTAATTAAAACTCTCTTTCTTTCCCCCTTTCTGTTGTTCCTGTTTTTCTCTTTCTGACTTTGTATCTTTCTCCCCCTTTCCCTCCCTCGCTCTCTCGCTTTTCCTCTCCCCCATTTTCTCTTGCTCTCTCCTACCCTCTCTTTATCCCGCCCCCCCTCCTGGTGGTGTTGCAGAAGCAGACTCAGGGTTCAGTGTGGGGGTGTCGGAGCGGGGCTGTGGGGGGGTACCCCCTGGTTTGGCCACGCCCAGAGAGCCCCAGCTTCCCCTCTGTCAGCACGGGGACCCCCAGGACCCCACTGCGGACTGTCCCATCCCAGCCGGCCGTCCCGCCTCCTCCCCTCCCCCCCTCTCCTCGCTGGGGGCCGGTGCCCATGCCGCGCCCCCCGAGCTTTTGGGCCCTGGGTTCTACCAGCTGCAGCTGGGGCCCTTCGGCACGGACGGCCCCTTCGCCCTGCCGACGGAGGCCCCGCCCACCGCCTCTCCCTCAGTGTTTGGGCCCATCGGAGGCTTCCTCTGCCCCCCTCCGGTCCAGCACCCCCGCTCTCTCACACAGTGAGGTGGGGGGGGTGAGGGGGGGGTGTCCACAGTGGGACAGCCGGAGGTGGTTTGGAGCAGCAGGGGTGCAGTTTACGCACGCCCCCATACGTGCGATTTATGGACCCGTCCGAAACTTTGGGGGCCCCTCTCCATGAACACAAGGGGGTTCCAGAACACTGGAAAGAACAGTGGCCTGTCCCATTGAGGGGTTGCTCAGCGAATAGAAATCTACGACAGTGGGGGGAGTGCCAGCATCATGGGAGATTACTGGACTACTGTTGGGATGGGGGCAGTGGAGGTTTGTCAAAACCAGCGTGTTTGTGATTTTTTTTGTTATTTTATTTGGCACAAACAGGTCTTTTTTTCCCAAGCCTGTAATTGACAGAACAGAATTCCCTCTGACCTTTGACCTCTGGTATCACCAGAACCCAGAACCATTATGTGCAAACGTGCTGGAGTGCATAAGAGCTGGACTGAGCTGTACCCTGGTACCCTGGACTGGAAGAATCGGAAACTGTTTTGACCACCCCCTCCCCAGAAGGGTTTCTTCCTCCTCTTATGACATCACTGGCCTCTTGAGATCACATGACCCAGTCTGCTCTGGGTGGTCTCCTCCCACCTCCGTCCTGCTGAAGTTTTACCGCGTTAGTTCAGTTCTCCTCTCACCTGAGCAGTCATTACCTCATTCCGTTGGATTACAGTGGGCGACGTGACCTGGTGGACAGTACCGGCATCGGTGACACTGAGGAAAATTTGGCCCTGTTCCCCCTTCCGACTCCCCCCCCAGCACCAGGAAGTTAGGACCTATCACTGACTCCGCCCCCACCCCTTCCCCGCCCAATCAAAAGCCCTTTCATCAAAACACGCAGTTTCTTCTTGAAAACGTGGAGCCTGACAGAAGAGCCTTGCAGAACTGTCTGGTGAGGCTCAATGTGTCGAAGGTCCCGTTTGAAGTGCCAAGATTTTTATTTTGCTTTTGTTCATTTATTTACACCCCCCCCCCCCCCCCCATGCTGGCTCATTCACTGAATACTCAGTTTCTCAGGTACAGATACAGAGCTGGGCTGGGCCCCTGCAAAAATGTCCAGAGGAAGAGCCCAATTTTTATTATTTTTTTCCTGGGGTGGGGTTGTAATGTGGCCAAGGGGGGGGGGGGTTGCTGAGTGTTAAATGGGTGGTGTTGTATCGTTCCCAGACCAAGAGAATCCAAAGAGTGTTCAAGGAGGACAAAACTGTGCCGTCAATGCCGTCCGTTGAAAACAGATGCTGTAAAAACGAAAAAAAAAAAAAAACTGAAAACAATGCAACATTTCTTTCTGCCGCTAGATGGCGGTGTTGCTGTATTTGACCCGAGTAGAGATTCCCTTCTCTGGAGCTCTCTGGTTAGTCTGTGGGAAGGTTGTTCGTTTGTCCCGGACTATGTCTGCATAAAGTCGTCCTGCAGTCCCCCTTGATGATGGGATATCTTATTTATTATTATTATTATTATTATTATTATTATTATTTCTCTTTTTTTTTTTCTTTCCCAAACATTTTAAGATACAGACATATTTTCTACTTTTGTTTACGCTATTTTCAAAGACCGTGTTTCTGAGATTGACACTGAGGGGGGAGAACTGACCTTTATTTACACGTTTTTCAGCTTTGTATTGTACCGCTTCCGCTGATGGTTTATTATTAGGATTATTATTCATATTAGTAACAATAATGTTATTTTATATTTTGTAAAAAAAAAAATTTTTTTTAAAAGAACTGATTAAGCAACACTGAAATTAGCACATTGAGCCAATTAACGATTGCCGTCCACTAGTACACAGTACATGTACAAACATACAACGCTCCCACACACACTCAGTACACACCAAACCAATACGCATCAACGCGACTTTATTCATTTGAGAATAAAAACTTTTGACGACATTTTGATGCGTTTTTTTTTTTCTTTCTTTCTCCTCGGCTTGTCTAATTTCTCAAGATGGATCCAGGTCTAGACCCCTCTGTGTGCACTACTGTAATGTAATGCAATATAATGTAAGCTGAGACAAGCTAAATTCTGATTAACCTTTAGATTAATGTTTATGAGAACGTTCCGTCTCTGAGCTTTTCCAGCATTTTTGGCAGTGTACAGCTCCCTTCATTGCACCTCCCTCCCCCCCACCCACCCCCACACCCACCCACACTGACCACACACACACACACACAAGTTGACTTTTCTAGTCTCGTAGCTAAGCTGAGAATTATGGGATTTCAGTTGCCATTATCCAGAAACACAGCTGCTAGCGTAGGAACACTCTTTCTTACGTCTTCTCCACCGTGCGTCAGATTAAAAGTTAACACAGTTAAAGTTTCATCAGAAGAAATTGCGCATGGACGACGCACAAAACAACGCTGCGGTACAGTGCTTGAAAATTTGAAATGCTTGACATCTCAGCTAAACGATCTGCAGGTATAATCCTGTGTTCTCAGTTCTCAAGAAATGAGAACACTTAACTTTTCGGTCTCCTCTGTTGTTGCAGAAGAACTGTTTAACGGACACACTGAGAACCAAGAAACAAATGCTTCTTTTTATGCCTTGGGGCAATACTAATAATAATAGATAAAATGTATTTTTAAATGATATTTTATTGACCACACCATGCATTAACATACCTCTCATCGAGTAGTAGAGTTGAGTCTCGCAAATTTTAAACAAGTCAAAATGATTCTACCTCACGCCTGAGCAAGCCAGTAAAGGATTTAGCGGATGTCACGGTTAGATTCAACCAGCCCCACCCCACCCCACCTCACCCCACCTCACCCAACCCGAGGATATGATGGACCTGCATGCCCAGAGAGCCCTCAGATTGTCATCCCCCGTGTCAGAGGGCCAAAGAGATTACCTGTGGTGCAGGTACAAGGGCTACGTCCCATCGGAAGAGCAGGCGTGGCTACATCACCGTCCACCACCCTACCTGCTTACGGTCGCCAAGGTGATCGCCATGGCGAACGCCAGGATGCCACCAGCTACTCTGCCCTCTTCCGAGTATCGTTTTCACCTGTGCGGTTGTGGGGAGGCACGAAAACCGAAATCCTAATCCTTCACTGGACGTATCTGGCCATCAGAGGGTGCTGTTGGGTCAGTCAATTCGGTTTTCTTGCGGTGGTTCACAATATATGTACATTTGTTTATTTACTTATTCGGGTATATCGCAATTCGAATAATATTTCAGAGGAAAATATGTAACTACACCTGAGTTATACAGTGGACTATCTGTTACAATATGAGCTTTAAAAACATGTGCAGGCCGTTTGGATGAAGCCAGGCACAGAGGAATACATTCAGTACGCTACATATGCATTCCTCATTACAAAGTGAGAACTTTTTTCCCCCCAAAAATGATGACTTTTGGCCACGTGCGGTCCAATGAGATGCTGTCGGAGAGTCTGTCCAAACCCCCTCCGGTGAAAATAATATTAAAAGACGGCAACGCATCAATAGCACGTATTACGTAACCTGTCCCGCAACGGAACGGAGTAGTGAGAGAAGCGAGCGGTTTTCCACTGCATGCGAAACGTGATCCGTTCGGATAAATGTAAATACAGGTGCCGGAAAGGGAGAAAGCGGAGATCCCCGAGGCGGAGCGCGGACAGGCGGCCTTTATAGAATCTCGGGGGGCAAAGGGCTTCTCTGCCGTCGGGCCCATCTCTTCCTGTGGTCGGAATTCCTGACAAAGGCCCGCTTTGTTTTGACAGAGGTCTGGGCCGCGCGACATCGGGACGTCGCGTTCCGTTCTGCGCACGCGGCAGATTATTTGAGGCGGGAAGAGATAGGCAGAACGCCAAGCCTTGGCGATGCAACAATGACTTGAGACCAAAGACCCATGTCTACAGGGAACATTTCATCGACCGCCCCCGCCCCTCACAGATAAGGCCGCCTCCGGAATGTCCATAATCATCCGACAGCCTCAAGCCTCCTTCTCAGAAAGTGGGAGTGATTCGAGATGAGGCGTAAGCGTCAGATCGCCCCCACCTGGCCACAAGTGGAATAGGCGACGCTTGGGAAGGGATGGCCATCCCCCATCAAAGAGTGGCGAATTCTATTGGGAATCTCTCGATAGATATACATGCGCTTGTGTCCGCCGGAAGTTAATAACAGGAGTGGCCATCAAGGTCCACGTCCGTAGTTCTGGATTTCACTACAGCTTCTGCTCGTAATTATTTAATTAATGAAATCAATCGCTTATTAATTCACATTTAAGACACGTTTCGAAACAAGCTTGTGAAAGGCAGTAGAAGAAATTTCATGTGTGCCCAACTTGAACGTTTTCTTACCTGGTCTACTCTACGTTTAAACCATACTGCGCGAAAAACCTGCACAGTTTTTTTCAGTCACTTGCCATAAGGTGAATTTAACATCAACAACATATGGATAAGCTCAACTGTTGAAATAATGACAAATTATTAATAATCAAATAGTCCGAGCGCATGCGTGGACATCTAAAAAACTACAATTTGAAGAATAAGAAACCGAAGTTCTATTTGCACCCTAGTGGTATTCTAAGCAAAAAGCAATGGTTTGTAGTTTCCACAGCTGAAAATCAGAAATAATACCCCATATTTTACAATTCGTCTGACCAGGCTATTGTGGTACGATACAGACTAGTCTCACGGGCGTTGTGAAACGGCAGGGCGGCGTTGTCATGTTGGTTTTTACGGCGCTCCCGGGACGACGCCACGCGCAGAAACGGGCCAGTTTCTTCCTCGGTTTGTCCACCCATGTTTCTGACATCCAAGAGATTTACTTTTGGCATTACGGCGGCGTTAGGTGTATCCCTTTTCTTAACTCGTGCCCCCTTATTTGGTAAAGACTGACGTCAGTTTTGGGGGGTGGAGGAGGACAGCGTAACTTCGAAGAATCGTGGTTTTATGGGAAAGAGGTGGACTTGTTTTTCATTATCTCCTTAGTTAGTAGGAGGTGGTTTGCTTTATTTAAAAAAAAAAAACCGAGGCGTTTTGTCCGTTCTGTAGATAAAAACGCAAAATGAGCTCCGAGGTCCTGTATCGTAGGCAGATATTTCCAAGTGACTGAACGAGGCTCTTTAAGTGCTTGGATTTGAGTGAATAAGATTCTGCAGTGCACCTACAGCGTAAACAACATCGGACAGAACAGGTAGGGAAGAGAAGCCGGAAGAACTGGCAATTCAGGTTGCTGCGCGTGCACACTGCCATTCAGCTTACGCAAAACGCACTTTCTCTCAAGTTTTTCCGCGTGCACTTTTATTTTATGCAATTTTAGACGTGTATAATTGCTCGTGCGACGGACCAAAAGAAGGAGAAGAAGAAGGGGAAAAAACCATGACGGAGCCGGTGAAAAAAAAGATATTCGTCGTGGTGGATTTGCTTTGCGTGATCGTGGGTAAGTAACTTTTATTTCCAACATGGCTGAGCGTGGGATTCACTCGTGTGTTGACCAGTTGTAACAATTGCCCTTTGCACCCACCGCTGTCAGCGTTGCAAACTGTCCGAACTTTTGTACTATCTCCTGTGTAACGACCGCAATTTGTATCATTTTGTGTATTCGTTCATTGAAGTACTTAGTGTATATATATATATACCAACACTCTACTCGCTACGAAACCACGAATGGCTGAATAGACAGGTAGAGTGGAGAGGCGCTATCTGAAGAAATACCTGTTGCAGCCCATCTTGTAATAAAGCAAAGGACAGATTGCAGGTTGTCATTGACAAAGCATCTTATTCTCACAGTCTTCTGGTGTTGCATGTTAAAATTGGATTCCCCCCTCCCCCAATTGTTTCTGTGTACATCAGCAACAGCACCGCACACCTGATTAACAAATACCTGTCATTTTCACCTCAAAATACGCCATTGGAATTATAAGGACATTTAACGCATTTTGATGTGCTTTTTTTTTTTTTTAAAGTCAGATACCAGCGTGCCGTGTTAGCTCTGCCAATCTCGGGAGACTGTGTGTGAAACTGAATCCGCATTTGGTTATTCGTTTGTTCGCGTGATTGTGAACTTACCCTTGTGTTTTTGTCATAGCGAAAGTTTTTCTGAACTGGCAATGTTTACCTTAAGAGAGAACGTGTCTCGACGAAGATTCCGAACCCGAAGGACAGCCCCTTATAATAACTACATAATAGCTTATGTTGTAATGTAAGCTTATGCTCCATACGAAAATCTATCATACTTTCCTATAACTTTACCTGGCTGAGACATATAAATTGCAGCGTTTGGAAGACTAATATCAACGAACTTTGAAGTCAATTGAACGATCACGGCTTATCTCACATTAATTAATTAATTAATTAATTAAATTTATTTATTTATTTATTTCAAATAATAATAATAATAATAATAATAATAACAATTATTATTATTATTATTATTATTATTATTATTATTTATTAATTATTATTATTACAACAAATATAATAGCTAAAAGACCATTGTCTGCTATTTACTAGAATTCCATGTTACAGTTTGTTACGTATGTCTCTGTCTCTGGGTTTGGCTGGTTATCAGTTTAGCTACAAAGGTGGAGCAGCAAATGAAAATGGCAAAGTGAAGCGATCACTGAATACACAACATGTTTTTTGGAGAAATGGTGGGGGATGGGGGGGGGGGGGGGGGACAACTGTTACAACTCCTCAGATTTTGCGCGTGGAATGCGTGCAAAGTTCGTAGCACGTGCATCAATGTGTATTCAGGATCTTGTGTTCAGTTGGACAGGTACATTACCGCCCCTCTCCTAGACTCATTCACGTGCCGGAAAATTACGGTCTGCCGGAGAGTACGTTTTTCTAATTTCAGATCTGCCTCTGCGATGACGTTGATTTGTGAATGCATTTATTTATATTCAAGTCTCATAAAATCCATCCAAAAACAAAGCAAAAAAAAAAAAGTTGGCCGCAATGTCCCAACAATCCCAACTGTCCCAGACTTGTGTTACTAAACCCAAAATGTTTCGGTTGATACACAGCTGACAGGAGCACATTTAAATGTAAACTGTAACATCGCCCTGGGTGGTGGGTACCTTGCGTTTCTCACCTACGATTGCTTGGCTTCACATCCAGCTTGGTGAAGGGGGTGCTGTTCCAATCTTATGCGTAAAAAAAAAAAAATCACCTCGGGCAAGGGCTGGAACTGCCCTGGCAGAACGTGGGGTTGTTTTGGGGTCCCTCAGCTTGATTTGCTGGGGTTTTTGGAAAGGACCTGTGAACCGTTCCTGTCTGGGCTTTAAGTGTGACCCGTGCCGGCGTGGGATGGGGAACAGAAAGGGGGACCGAGGTTGATTATTTGGGAGCGTTTCTGTTACCTTGTGTCAGTTGTCCAAGGACTAGTGAGCTTTTCAGAACGGACTGCTACACGGCCGCACTTTCGCTGCCTTATCAACTTATGTAGCTCAACCATGTCCAGGGAGTGAATGTGCACTTGAAATATTTTGTTGGCAACAGCTGAAGGTGGGTACACCCACACACACACACACACACACACACACACACAGAGACACACAGACACACACAGACACACACAGAGACACACAGACACACACAGAGACACACAGACACACACGCACACGCAGACACCCACACACACTAACGTGCACACACACATACACACAGACGCACATGCGCACGCACACACACAGACCCACACACAGGCATACACACACGCAGACACACAGATGCACACACAGACACACACTCAGACATACACACATGCATACAAACGTGCACACACGCACGCACACACGTATACACACACACAGACCCACACACACACACGCACACAGGAGTGATTCATCACCAGGAGGCAAGTGACAGTGTGCACGTTGGTAACATTGAAAGTGAGAAGCTTGTTAATTTGTATAAATCTTCCCCCCTGGCACTGCGAAACGGGTCGCTTACCCTGCTCGTTCTTCGCTGCTCTCAATCACACGCATTGTTCACACACACACACACATACACACACACACGGGCTTCGCCGGTTTCGAGACCAGCCGTTTAAAGCTAAATATCCATTGCCTTTCCTTAACAGAGGCTGGCCCTGGTCGTTATGTAACGGTTAGCTGCGAGCGCGGCCGTCCTCCTCGGGAGGGTTAAAATGGCGTGTGAGGTTAGCGCGCGGCGGCGTCGGGGCCTCCTCCCGTGACGCGGAGCACCCGGGTGGAAATGTCACGGGCGACGAGATCAGTGTATGTGTATGTGCAGACCGGCCCAGTATATGTGCAGACCGGCCCAGTGTATGTGCAGACCAGCCCAGTATATGTGCAGACCGGCCCAGTGTATGTGCAGACCGGCCCAGTATATGTGCGGACCGGCCCAGTATATGTGCAGACTGGCCCAGTGTATGTGCAGACCGGCCCAGTATATGTGCAGACCGGCCCAGTGTATGTGCGGACCGGCCCAGTATATGTGCAGACTGGCCCAGTATATGTGCAGCAAAGTCTGGGCCCTGTGCGTATGGAGTCTCTGTGGGCTCCTGTAAAACTGTAGACCAAAGGAAACTTTTTTTTAGTCCAGGCCTTTTGAGCCGCCCCCCGCCCCCTTCTACTGAGAGCTCTGGGTAGTCAGTTCCACTATTCCCCCCTCCCCACAGCCGCCCCCCCCCCCCCCAACACACAGACACATACACACGCACATAGAAAAGGTAAAATGTTTAAATTGTGAGAGAAGAGGAAATTGTTAGCCCCCCCCCCCCCAACCTCTCAGAACATCAGTCATGTTAAGGGCAGTGGGGGGGGGGGGCGGGGTTGGTGGGAGACAGGTGGTGTTTACACGTGACACACCTGTGTTTCGTCGCCTGAAATGTTTTTTTTCTGTCTGGCCAGCTGAAGGTTGGTTGGACTAGGGGGGGGGGGGGGCCAAGGTTTTTGTTTTCAATTTGTGTAAAGAAAGGGTCTTGCATGTTGGGACCTGTTGTTCAGCCTCTGGCCTGTGAAACAGAGACCTGAATCCCTTTTTGCTTTTGTCATTTACACGTGAAGGGTTGGATTTGAACTTGCCCGAAGTTCTGCGGAACTGGCAAAAAAAAAAAAAAAAAATCCTCTAAAAACAGGGGTGTACAGTCATATTCGAAAAGGGCTGGTTGTGCGGGGGTGCGAGGTTTTGTTTTTAGCTCAGCACCACAAAGTGAAAAAGAAAGCGGACACCCTTGTCTGGCGAGGTGCGGACCAAGGAGCCCTGAAAGTAAAAGTGAAAAAGGCCAGCGGTCACACGCTCTCTCCCCCCCCCCGGTGCAGCTGATAACGGCTAGCCTTTCAGCAGCGAGCTGCCTCTGTCAGGGCCTCAACACGACCGCTACCTCACACGTGCACGCGGGTCACCGACGCCGAGTTCACCTGCGAGACGGGCGCTGCCGACACCCGATTCTGCTCGTCGAGGTCTCGGTTGAAGACCAACGACTAGCCGATCATTTGAATCAGGTGTGTTACTGCTGGGTTTAAGCAGTAACCCGCACCCACATCTCAGATAAGATTAGACGCCACTGCTATAAAACACATTCAGCTAAGAACTAAATATAGTGCCTAGTATGAAATGAAATGCCTATTGGATTTGGAGCTATGGCAAGATCGTATATTTGTGACTGACAGATTGAACACCACTACCCCGCATACATATTAAAGTCTCTCTCTCTATCTTAAGGCAGATTCTCTGCTCTCTGAATTCACTGCTGGGTGTTATGAAATCCAGTGTAACCAGGATGAATTTGTGTATGTTCACTGGCAAGACTGCCAACAAACGTTTGAAAGTTTTAAACAAGGATGTTGGCCGCACATTTAAACACAGCCCCCCCACCCGACACACACACACACGCACACACACACACACGCACGCACGCACGCACACACACACGCACGCACACACACACACACACGCACAGAACCCTGCTCTTCCAAGCTGTGAAGAACGCAGTTCTTCTGATTTTTTGTTTGTTCGGGACGCTTCTAGAGAGCCGATTAAACGGATATTGTTTACTCCACGTGTACTGTGCAGATGGACCCCCCCGCCCCCCTCCCCATTTTAATGTTTGGCGATTGCGGTCTGAGAATTCCGTGCGCCTACGCTTGGTGATCACGTGATCACATGTCCGGCACGGTGCTCCTGGCTAAAATGCGCGTTGCTGGATGTGGTTATCTTTGAGCAATGACAGCATCTTATTTCACCGCAGTGTGCGTTTCTGCCCTGGATAAGAATGCCCATGATAGGCCGAGACGGGGGAGCGCCGCGTTCTGATTGGTTGAGCCGACGTGCTGATTGGCTGAGCGCCACCTCAGCTGTCTTGGGTTTTCCCCGTTATTGATTTTGGGGTAGAGTCCAGTCGCTGTGTGTGTGTGTGTGTGTGGGGCAAGAGGGGGTTCCCAGAATAGATTTCTCTCCCCTTTGACACATTCCTGCCACTGACCACCAACCCCCACTGCTCCTCTTCACAAGGCATTACACTCTGCCACTGTCTTATAACCCAGCACTGAATTACTCTGCCACTGTCTTATAACCCAGCACTGAATTACACTGCCACTGTCTTATAACCCAGCACTGAATTACACTGCCACTGTCTTATAACCCAGCACTGAATTACACTGCCACTGTCTTATAACCCAGCACTGAATTACACTCTGCCACTGTCTTATAACCCAGCACAGAATTACACTGTCACTGGCTTATAACCCAGCATGGAATTACACTCTGCCACTGACTTATTTACTGCGATATGTGCTGTGCTCTAAGAGGGTTCTGTAATTTTGTTGTCTTGAACAATGACAATAAAGCTCTATCTGTCTATCTAACCCAGCACTGAATTACACTGCCACTTACATATAACCCAGCACTGCCTTACACTGCACATCTGTTTGGGAAAAGCTCTCTCTCTCTCTCTCTCTCTCTCTCTCTCTCTCTCTCTCTCCTCTGAAGCACATCATGCCAGCGTGCCACCTCTCTTCGCCCTTCGCCCTGATCGGCTCACTTAACCCTTTAAGGTGTTACGATCGCAAGTATGTGATTGGAATGTTGATAACTGAACATTCTAATGCTGATGTCACAATCGCTGCTGGTGACAGAAAGCAGTGGTGTTCTAGAACACTGACTTTTTGAGGGGAAAAAAAAAGAAAAACATTCCAAAAAACCCCCTCTTCAAAGCGTTAATGAACATTCCCGTTACTAACCCAATACTGTGGCTGTTCATGTTTTTATACCAGATAACCAGTCTGTAAGTTCTGGTGCTTTTTGAGAAGTTTTTTTTTTTTTAAAAGGTTATTTGTGAAATGCAGAGTTTGTATTTTGTAAGTACGTCACAGCCCACGATACAAAAGATCAAGAGGCCGAAGGGACCCACCGCAGCTGGCTCTTCTGGTAATTCCATCTGGTCGCGTGTGAAAAGGTGTGAGCCCACAGATTGGGGGGGGGGGGCTGGAAGTAGGTGTGGTGCGCGTGGGGTTTCAGCTTCTGAGGCCGCGAAGGGTGTCGGCTCCTTCTCTTCAGTCTCATTTCCTGCCTGATGTTTTCCCAAAAAGCAGAGAGAAGGCCTGAGTGGGCTGTGTGAGTGAGTGAGTGAGTGAGTGAGTGAGTGAGTGAGTGAGTGAGTGAGTGAGTGAGTGAGTGAGTGAGTGAGTGAGTGAGTGAGTGAGTGAGTGAGTGAGTGAGTGAGTGAGTGAGTGAGTGAGTGAGTGAATGTGTGTGTGTGTGTGTGTGTGTGTGTGTGTGTGTGTGTGTGCAAATATGTGCGTGCGTGTGTGTGTCTTGGATTGTGTGAGTGTGAATAAGCATGAGAGTGTGAGTGTGCGTGTGGGAGTGTGTGAGGGTGAGTGTGAGTAAGCACGAGAGTGAGAGTGAGAATGTGAATGTGTGTGCCTGTGAGTGCGTGTGTGTGTGTGTGTGTGATTCCAAGGGCCCTGATTGACAGGGACCCCTCAAAAAATATTATAACACACTATTTCCTGGGGTGGTCCAATGTGAGACATTTTCGCGGGGCCCAAAATCCCTGGTGGCACCCCTGGCTGGTTGTGATGTGGGAGGTTTAGTTTTTGGGTGAATTCGGTAGAACAGGAGCTAGTGGGCAGCACAGCGGTTCTGGTGGTTCTGGGACTGGAACCTGTAACTTTGAAGTGGTGCTATCAGTGCACAGAAAGGGCACTGCTGTTGGACCTTTTAGGCAAAGTGGCTACCCTGAACTGCTCCACTAAATATCCGGCTGCATGAATGGATTGTATATATTAAAAAAGTAAGCTGTCTAATACCAGGGTCTGCTAAATGGCTTTTTTTAAAAGTATCAGGGTGTATGACACATCTGTGGATACCGAATCACATTCTTAAGAAAAGCATTTGTGGATTTTCCTTATTTCCTTGTCTGATGTGATGTTTCATATTATTGTGTAATTATTTAGAAAGAACTGGACAGAGAAAATCCATTATAAAATGAACCCAGCTGGTCATATGAGTGGATGAGGGTTCATGCTCGTAGACTGCGCTGGTTGAAACTCGGGGGGGGGGGGGGGGGTTGATTGACAGGTTTGTTTTTTTTGTGGGGTCTCTGATATCTCTGCCAGAAATCTAAAATGCGATCCGTGGTTCAGCCTTCGCACAGGGGCCTATAGTCCTACAGCAGGGCAAGGCTGGCCTGGGTCAAATACTGTGCATGTCTTTGTTCTGTATGGTTGCCAAATATGTGCGGATTTTCAGTCCTACACACTGGTTGCCTTTCGGGACAGAAAAGGTGGGACCCTTTGGACACCGGTAACATTCCTGCAGGTTACCAAAATTATTATTATTATTATTTTTTTTTAAAAGATGCATAAGTTTTTACCAATATTCGCAGCAGAAATAGCTCTTTACGCGTGATCGTGGTGATGCGGTTTGGTCATTGCTGTGTTGCGTTTTTATTTTTCCTGTATTTGTCCGGTGGAGTCGCGCTGAGACGGAGATCTCTGATCCGCCCGAGTTCTGGTTCAGGAAACTTCCCGGGACGTCTGCAGGAGGGGTTTTAAACTTTTTACCGCGCTGTCGCGCGAGGAGGTGAAAAAGAGGCGTCTGAAAGGCGTACCGGACCCAGGTGTGTGGCAGGGGGGCCCTGTGGAGGCACCGAAAAGCAGAGAGAGCGTATGGGAGGGGGCGCGCGTTACCGTACCCCCATTAATGCGCCCCCGCCCCCCCGATTGAGTGACAGGCTGGAATGTTAATCGCACCGCTCTCCTCTTCCTTCCCCCTGTAGCTGCCTCCGCACCGGCCAAACCCGCTCTGCAACGTGTGCGGACTGTGCAGTGTGCGTCTGCACAGGTTGTGTGTGTATCAGACAGGGTGCAGTGTGGGTAATGCGTAGTGTTTAGTGTGTATCAGACAGTGTGCAGTGTGGGTAATGCAGTGTTTAGTGTGTATCAGACAGGGTGCAGTGTGGGTAATGCGTATTGTTTAGTGTGTATCAGACAGGGTGCAGTGTGGGTAATACATCGTGTTTAGTGTGTATCAGACAGGGTGCAGTGTGGGTAATGCAGTGTTTAGTGTGTATCAGACTGGGTGCAGTGTGGGTAATGCGTAGTGTTTAGTGTGTATCAGACAGGGTGCAGTGTGGGTAATGCAGTGCTTAGTGTGTATCAGACAGGGTGCAGTGTGGGTAATGCAGTGTTTAGTGTGTATCAGACAGGGTCCAGCGTGGGTAATGCAGTGTTTAGTGTGTATCAGACAGGGTGCAGTGTGGGTAATGCAGTGTTTAGTGTGTATCAGACTGGATGCAGCGTGGGTAATGCAGTGTTTAGTGTGTATCAGACAGGGTGCAGTGTGGGTAATGTAGTGTTTAGTGTGTATCAGACAGGGTGCAGTGTGGGTAATGCAGTGTTTAGTGTGTATCAGACAGAGTGCAGTGTGGGTAATGTAGTGTTTAGTGTGTATCAGACAGGGTTCAGTGTGGGTGTTTGTTGGGAAGAGTGCGTAGCATTTAGTGCAGCAATCAGGCTTCCGATTTACAAAGACCTTCAGCGTATACGAAGCCTTTTAGCACGCACGAAACCGATAGCTTTGCACCAATGAAGCACGCAAAACGGGTACCGCGAGCGATCATTGGTCATGTTACCGGTTTTGCGTGTGCCGAAAGGTTTTGCACATGCTAGAGGTCTTAGTAAATCAGGCCCTCAGTGCTCAGTTTTTTACGTGCTGCGGGAGGGGCGTCCTCTTGGTGGGGAGGGTGTTTTTAACCTTGCATTGTTTTGTGAGGATTTTTTGTGCGTTTCTTGTTTTGTCGCCTCCTGGGATTTTTGCAGTATTAGTATAATGCCTAAGAAAGTGGTCTTAAGGGTCACAGGTTCGATTTCCGGGTAGGACACTGCCGTTGTACCCTTCAGCAAGGTAAACTCAACCTGCATTGCTGCAGTATATATATGCAGCTGTATAAATGGATGCAGTGTAAAATGTTGTGTGAGTCTGCTTAAGTGCCTGTAGTGTAATGTAATGTATTGTGGTGGAAGGGCAGGCTGACCCACTGAGTACCCTCGTCCTCCCCCCCGCCCCCCCCCCCCCAAGGTTCCATCAGTGGTGAGGTTTGGTGTTTGCGTGGGGGGGGCCTGTTTGTCTCAAAGGGCCGCAGTGACATCACTTCCCCGTTTGCTAGCGCATTAGCGCGGCGCGGCGCTCTCCGCGGGCTGGCGGTTAAGGCCCGCCCCCTTCCGCCATTGGCCAGGTCAGCATGTCATAAAGTCTGAATGGCTGTGAGTCAGACCCTGTGAGTCAGGATCTATCTGTTCAATTTCACTTTCAAAGTGCGTGACCAACTTTATTGGCATGACAACTATAGGCACTTGTGTTGCCAAAGCAGTGGTTACAACATGCAACTATATACAATGAATTAGACTATGACTGTGAATTAGTCTCTCACTCTCTCACGCTGTCTCTCTCTCTCTCTTCCACCCTCTCTCTCGCTTTTTCTCTCTCTCTCTCTCTGCTACTTTGAAATGAATCTTTCTTTATTTCTTTCTTTTCATCCCCTTCTGTTTTTACTCAGTTTTTTGTCTCATTTCCCTCTCTCTCTCTCTCTCTCCTCCCCAGACTCTGCTT
The DNA here is from genome assembly GCA_039654925.1 of Anguilla pacifica. Lineage (NCBI taxonomy): Eukaryota > Metazoa > Chordata > Actinopteri > Anguilliformes > Anguillidae > Anguilla > Anguilla pacifica. The sequence goes on from CM077289.1 coordinate 4,819,694, forward strand.
CTCTGAGCTAAACGGCTAAAATGCTAATTTAATTTCTGCTGCTTTTCTGCTGACTGATCCTCTGTCTGTGCGGCTTTCTGCTCCTCTTACACTCAGGCTCAGCTACTGAAGCATAACAGCGCTGTCCTGAGAGACTGAGTGGAGGGAGAGGGGGAGAGAGAAGGAGAGCGGGGAGAGGGGGAGAGGGGGAGAGGGGAGAGAGAGAGGGGGAGGGGGAGAGGGGGAGAGGGGGAGAGAGAAGGAGAGGGGAGGGGGGGAGGGGGGAGAGGGAGAGAGGGAGGGGGGAGAGGGGGAGAGGGGAGAGGGGGAGAGAGAAGGAGAGGGGGAGGGGGGAGAGGGGGAGAGGGGGAGAGGGGAGAGGGGGAGAGAGAAGGAGAGGGAGAGAGAGAGAGAGAGGGGGAGGGGGAGGGGGGAGAGGGGGAGAGAGAGAAGGAGAGGGGGAGAGAGGGGGGAGGGATGGGGAGAGAGAGAGGGGGAGGGGGGAGAGAGGGAGACGGGGGGAGAGAGAGGGAGAGGGAGGGGGAGGGGGAGGGGGGAGGGGAGAGGGGAGAGAGAGGAAGGGGAGAGGGTAGAGGGAGGGGGAGAGAGGGGGAGATGGAAAGAGAAGGAGAGGAGGGGGAGAGAAGGAGAGGGGGAGAGAGGGGAAGAGGGAGGGAGGGAGGGGGGAGAGAGAGAGGGGAAGAGGGGAGGGGGGAGAGAGGGAGAGGGGGAGAGAGGGAGAGGGATGGGAGAGAGAGAAAAGGAGAGGGGGGGAGAAAGGGGGGAGAGGGAGGAGAGAGAGAGGGAGAGGGGAGAGAGGGAGAGGGGAGAGGAGAGAGAGAGATCTG
>CM077289.1:4820620-4830620 GCA_039654925.1 Anguilla pacifica
ACTCCCTCACTCACTCACACACACACTCCCTCACTCACACACCCATGCATACACACCCACCCACACACAAACACACACACACACACACACACACACACAGTCCCTCACTCACACAGCCATGCATACACACCCACCCACACACACACACACACACACACACACACAGTCCCTCACTCACACACCCATGCATACACACCCACACACACAAACACACACACACACACACAGTCCCTCACTCACACAGCCATGCATACACACCCACCCACACACACCCACACACACACAGTCCCTCACTCACACACCATGCATACACACCCACCCACACACACACACACACACAGTCCCTCACTCACACAGCCATGCATACACACCCACACACACACACAGTCCCTCACTCACACAGCCATGCATACACACCCACCCACACACACACACACACACCCACACACACACACACACACACACACACACACACACAGTCCCTCACACACACACCCACATACACCCACAGGCACACACACGCACGCACACACAGGCACCCACAGACTCACCCACAGGCACACACACGCACGCACACACAGGCACCCACAAGCACACACACACACACCCACTCACATACATCTCTCTTCAGGAGTGCATCACCCTCTCCATTTCCCAGCCACTGATTCCTCTCCGCTCCTTGCTCAAGGAGGCTTAAAGTTGCATTTTAAAAATAATGGCAGATCGTTAAAACGCATCAGTATTAACAGGCATTTTCAAGCGCACTTTCCCGAATCGCGTTGTCCTCCTCGCTGGGCGGGCCTGAGTCCAGCGCCAGTGGTTGTCTTTGGGCCAGCGGAAGCGGGACCGGTCCTCCATGGCTGTGCGGCGCCGCGATAGGCTGGGGTCCAGGGTGTCGGGTGGTCCGGTGGCATCTGGTGCCTTTTTCTATTGTCCCAGAGTTCTGGGCCGCACCCGTCCCGCCTGAAGGGCGGGGGCGGGGGTGGTGGCACGGCTGAGTCATCGCCCCATTGTGTTTCGTGAGACGGGGACGGTCCCCTGCTCACGTCGCCCTGTTCCACGCCAGTGTTTTGGGCCTGTCCCGCGCACGATCACCCGCCACCTCAGTGTGACGTCGCCGGGGTTACGGCTGGGCTGGAGGGACGGGATTGTCTGCTGCTCTTCTGTGCGTTTCAGACGCTTGCGTGTTTAATTCAAGCCGCTGATTGGCTGTAGAGTCCCCACACGCTATGTTTCCGAGGTCTGAGCTGGATCCTGTGGAAAGGTAAACAACAATATCCCGAAAAGGCACTCGTGCCTATGGTGTCCTACAGAATTCCCAACCTCGGCATTACTGGCCCGTTTATGAGCATTATGATCATGAGCAATTTATGGCCATTTTGTTTTTTTTCAGAGTTCTTCTAAGTCAGTGTTCTAGAACTCCGTTGCTTTCTCTCCCCAGTGGTGATTGTGACATCAGCATTAGAATGCTCAGCTAAGAACATTCTAATAGCATATTTAATCGCATATCCAATCACAGAGCTCAGGGGAATATAACCCTATTCTGAAGGAAATTAAAGTACAAGACCAAAACGTCCCAGCCAAACCACGCCATGGGCTCTCATTTACAGAACCCCTCATTAAGACCCGGAACAGGGGCTTGTCCAGGATGGGATACATGATCCCATTTAAATGTAAACGTGTGACCCCTCGTGCCCCCCCCCCCCCCACCCAAAAAAAAACCCTCCCCCTCACACACAGCTGGTGGACTGGCGGTTGGTAGGACAGGTGCTGGAGGGATGAGCGGGTGGTCGGTCGGTTGGTCAATCCCAAATTCCGAACAGGGGAAAGCAAAGTGATCCCCGTGCCAATGACAAGACTGACCAAATGTTCCTGACGAATGACACGGGGAGCTTTAATTAGACGGCCAACCACGGGAACACAAACGTGTCGCAAGACATTATTCATCAGATGTAGTGTCAAGTTCTCCTGCATGCAGTGCGTTGGGGGGGGGGGGGGGGGGGGGGGGTTATTTCCATGCTGGCCGTTGGGGCCAGGAGTGCTGCTAGTTTTCGTTCTTCCCCTTTGACCGAGGGCCAGATTGGAGTGTCCGTGGGCTGCATCAGGGGTCCTCAGCCTTACCCTGAAAGGGCCGGTGTGGGTGCAGGCTTTTGTTCCAACCAAGCAGTTACACACTGATTCTACAAATCAACCACTGGGGTCTTTTTGCCAAGGACCTTGGTCAGTAGAATCGGGTGTTGTTCCTGCTCGGTTTGGAATCAAAAGCCTGCAGTGCACCCACACCGGCCCTTTTTGGGTTAAGATCGAGGACCCCCTTGCTCTACGGGGTCACCAGCTGGACATCCTGCTCTGTGTGGTGCCCTAAAAGTGTCGTCTTCACGTCGCCAGGGTAAACCGGAGACGTCTGCAGCTCAAAATACGGGGGGGGAGAAAAATAAGAAACAGAAAAAAAAAAAAAATCCGAAATAGTTTGTAAAATATGTCGGCCATTGTGTTCCGTCGCCTCGGTCCGACCTCGGCCGTCCAGCCGTTCCAACAATCTGTCCGTCTGTCCGCCCGCTGGTCCGTCCGTCTGTCTGGGAACGGAGGAGAGAAGGAGCCCCCGGGGGCAGCTCTCCATTCTCCTCGCGTTCCGGTGCGAGAGCCAGCCTGTCCGCGCTGGGAAGCAGGGTGCATTGTGGGTCGCCGGTCTGCCATTGGCCACGCTCACCAGTGCTGTTTGTCTTGGGGGTGTCGAAAGATGGCCTTAATCCTGTCCCTCTCCAAGAATAATAGCTTGCCTTTTTTATTTTATTAACCTCCCTCCTTGCTGTCTCTCTCCACCTTTCTTTTTATCTTTCTCTTTCAGTTTGTTCCTCTGTGTGTCCCTTTCTCCCCCCCTCTCTCTTTCTCTCATTCTTTCCCTCCCTGTCCCTTTCTTTTATTTTCTCCTTTCTCTTTTTACCTCAATCTTTCACTCTCTTACTATCTACCATCTCTCTCTCTCTCTGCCTTACTCACAACACACACACACACACACACACACACACAGTTTGGCTCCCTCACACACTCCTTCATGCTCTTGCAGAAGCACGTATAGAAGCCCCCCCCCCCAACCCTAACCCTAAGCCCCCCCACCCCCACCCCGTGTGAGCAGTGGTCTTTGTGTGAGCCGTGTAGTAGGTGGGTGGCAGGTGTGTGTGTGTGTGGGCCTCGGTGTTGACAGTAAGATCGGGCGGGCCTCTTAAAACACGTAGCGAGGCATTGTGGGTACTTGAGGGGATAAGCAGAGGAAACTCCAGGGGAAGCCAGCTGTGCAGGTCCAGGAACCGGCTGCTTGTCTGGGACTCCTGGGACTCGTCTGCCCGATTGTGTTTGGCGTCTGCGGCTTTGCCCGGTTTCTGGAAGTTTCTGTGGGACTCGAGGTCACATGAAGGGCCTCCGAACTTTGGTCTGAGTTCTTCCTGCAAGCACCACTGTCTGACACAGCCATCCAATTTAAACCTCAAACAGGCTTTTCATGAAGGCCTGATAAAGTTGCATTGTGTGTGCGCATGTGCGCAGGTGTGTGGGTGTGTGCCTGCGAGTGTGTGGGTGTGCATGTGTGTGTGTCGGTGTGTGTGTGTGTGTGTGTGTTCAGCACTGTAGTTCAGGCCAAAGATTCGCGATGTGACAAAATCATTTTAGAATGTTGCATAGAGGAGTTGCAGGAGTGTGAACTGCCCGTCTCAGATCGTCTGATGCTGGCGCTGGACCTGTGCAGGCCATAGACCTTGTCTAATCGCAGATGGCGAGTTTTAGAACATTGCAGAGAGTCGCCAGTTGCAGCTCATCACAAATCTTTAGTGTTGAGCTGGGCTTTAGAGTTACTCTGTGTGGTCAATTAAAGAACTGTGATGTCATAATAGTTGTGATGACGCAGTAATGTTAATTATGAGGTCAGACGTTGCTCCCACTGAGAGTAACTATCTATTGTTACTTCAACGTTTCCGCTTGCCACCACATCATAATAAAAAAATAATTAAAATAAAATAATAAATTAGAAAATAAAAAATTATATATATACTGTATATGGCCTATATATTAAATTCATAAATTAAAAATGTTAAACTTTCGAAATATTTCTGCCTAAATGCGCTTTCAAAACCATACTGTTGCGTCCGCATATTTATTTTCAAAAAGAGCCTAGGCCGCGCGCTCCATGCTTGCTCCTTTCTGAGGTGGTCGGGAGACTTGCAGCGCACGAAGGTCGCACGGTCTGTCAAATGCGTCACTTTTTTTTCTTCAGCCACCGAAAGACCACGAAAAGGTAGGTAGCGACGCTTCAGATATTACAAAAATACCATAGTGTTAACCAGTGTTTGAATTGGACCAAAATAAGAGCCGGTACCTACTCCTCAAAATACATACCAGTGTTTCCTGTGCAATTGATCTCTTGGTGTGGTGGTGGGTGTCTGAAGGGGGGGGGGGGTGGTGGTGTAGCAAAGGCGAGTTTAAGACTATGAAAACATAACCTCTTGAGACTTCTTAAAGGTTTTTTTTAAAAATATTTAAGTCTATCTTTTAGCTCTGACGAGCTCCTGATACAAGGAATAGCAGTTTGCAAGAGCTAAAAAGTACTTTTAGACGTACTTTAAAACCATAAAAGGTTTGTTGACCCTTGTATTGTTTGTGAATATTGAAAAAAAAAATAGGCCTGTATTTTGAGTTATGGTGGGGTGAGAACAATTCAAAAAGAGCACATTGTCCATCTAGAAGTTCTATCTTCAAGAATAAGTCAAAGTTTACCAAAAGAGAGGAGAAGAAGAGTTATGGAGGTGTTGATTCTGAGGAAAAAAGGGAGGAACAGACCGGTTGTGAGAGAGAGAGAGAGAGAGAGGTGGAGGGTGGGATGAAGAGGGTTGAAAGGGGGAGAAAACGAGAAGGACAGGTCATGGGAGAACTTGAAACGTCTTGGCCCAGAGTCCGATTTGAAAGAGAGGGGCGTAGTAAAAAAAGCCGTCGGCCTCCTGGAACCTCTGTCCCTGGCGTCGAACGCAAATAAAACAGTGTGAAGCTGTCCCGGCCGGGAAGAGGGGCGTAAGGGAGGGGGGCGGGTGTTGGGGGGGGGGGGGGGGGTTTGGAAACCCGATTCTTCACCCAGCCTCCTGTTTGTTTTGTGTCAGTTCCTTGGGTTCCTCTGCGGGCTGTAAACCAATACACACATGCCCCCACCTCCGCCCCCCCCCCCTCCCCCTTCACCCCCCTCCCACAGGCTGGCTTTTCCCATGTTCACCCAGGAGAGGCTTTTCACAAACAAACCCCCCTCTGCCCTTATCAAAATGTTTCTCTTTCTTTAAAGTGCTGGGAAAAGAAACCAGAGATGGACACACACACACTCTCTCTCCCTCCGTGACAGACACTCTCTCTCTCCCTCCCCCCTTACTTTGTTTTCTCTCGCTTCTATCCCCCTTTCTCATTTTTCTTCTGTCTCTTTCTTTCACTCTTATTTTCATCTACCTCTCTCTGTCCCTTACCCTCTGTCTCACACGCGCTCACACACCAACTTTACACAAGTGTTAACTTTACACTAGCATCTCTGTCACCAACTTTACACGTGCGTTTACTTTACACTAGCCTCTCTGCCACCAACTTTACACGTGCGTTTACTTTACACTAGCATCTCTGTCACCAACTTTACACGTGCGTTTACTTTACACTAGCCTCTCTGTCACCAACTTTACATGTGCGTTTACTTTACACTAGCATCTCTGTCACCAACTTTACATGAGTTTACTTTACACTAGCCTCTCTGTCACTAACTTTACATGAGTTTACTTTACACTAGCATCTCTGTCACCAACTTTACACGTGCGTTAACTTTACACTAGCCTCTCTGTCACCAACTTTACATGTGCGTTTACTTTACACTAGCATCTCTGTTGTTAACTTTAACATCAGTGTTTTTGCCACCACTGCATCACAAGTCTGACTTTTAGCTCCTTTTTTGCTGACGAGCCCATAAAATAAAAAAGAATAATAATGCTAATAAAAGAAAAATTCCTTGTGGCCCTGCGTTCACAAAGCCTCTTGGAAGCGGAGAGCTGATCTGGGATCAGCTCTGCCTGTTGGTCCCCTAATGCACCAGGCCAGGGCACGGGTACGGAAGTCTGATCTGAGATCAGTGCTGTCGTACTCTGAGATGCACTCTGTGAGCACAGGCCCCGGTTCCCAGGGCTTTTATGAGCTTCTCTCGCTCTCCGCGGCGACCCGTGTTTTCATTGGCCCAGCCCTCAGGTTTCTTTGCCAGGTGCATGCTGGGATGCGGTGGGACCACACCAGAAGCGCTGTGGTGTCGTTAAAGCTTGTATTTGGAGCACAATGACGCGCCTCAAATTATTATTTATTAATCAAAGTATATCGCAGGGCACACACACCATTCACTCACCACTCCAGTTAGTCTCCAGTTAGCCTACCTGCATGTCTTTGGACTGGAGTACCTGGAGGAAACCCATGTGGACACGGAGAGGATATGCAAACTCCACACAAAAAGACCCAGACAGGGCTATTATTATTATTATTATTATTATTATTATTATTATTATTATTATTATTATTATTAATAATAATAAATGGCATTTAAGGGCATTTAGCTCCTGAAAGTGATTATTAAATTGGCTTAATGTCTTCTAATATCCACTCCACCAAAAATCCCCCCTGATGTGCAAAAATGCAGATATTTTCATTTGGCCCTGGAGTCTTTCTCTATCTCTCTTTTTGCCTTTTCACCCTCTCTCTCTCTCTCTCTCTCTCTCTCTCTGGCTCTCTCTGGCTCTCTCTCTCTCTCTGGCTCTCTCTCTCTCTCTCTCTCTCTCTCTCTCTGGCTCTCTCTGGCTCTCTCTGGCTCTCTCTGGCAGACAGCTTGGAGCTTAGCCTGGAACCCAGTCATGAGCTCCGGGTTCGGAACGGAGATGAGGAGGATCTCCGTGCTCCGAAATCCGTGTTTTTACCCGCTGTATGTTATGCTTTCTCCTCGACAGACCCCCCCTCTGGGCATTTTTTAATAATTTTTATTCATTTATTTTTGATTGAGCGCCATTTTGTTTTTCTCCGGTGTCAGATGCCGTCTGATACCTTGTTTCACTTCACCGCCGGTTGTGTGGGAGGCAGGGACAGAGCTGCCTGGGAACCAGTCGGGGGAAAGGTTGACACGTCTAGCCCGAACGGGAAGGGGGGGTGCGGGGGGCAGGCACACTTGGAGAGATCGGCATGGCGAAGAGCCGAAATATGTGTTGGCGGAAGGGGGCAGTTCCGCTGAAAAAGTTTTCTTTAATAAATAAATATTTTTGTGTTACTGATAAAGAATCCTTATCCAGCATTCTGCAGAGTACACTCACTTGTTTTCTTTTGTTGTTTTTTTTTCAGATGGAAATGGTTTCCATGACGTTTTTCAGGTTGAGTCCCTGTGGGACCAACAATATTTGCCCCTCCTGGGACTTGAACCTGCAACCTTATGTGGGCTCTGAGTACAGTTTCCTTAACCACTTGGCCATATGTGGGCCGTATCTGCAGCTGTTGTCATAACTACGGGAAATATTACCCTGACGAGGTCCACAGCTTGGATTGAGGTGCAGCGTCTGAATGGAATTGAGAGTGGAACCGTGTCACATGACCTGTGTCACATGACTCGATTCCGTGCCGATTCTTTGATCTGGTCTGTGGGTAATCAGAGCGCTAACCGAGGCGGGAAAATGGCGAGCACTGTTGGGCTGAATGGCCTGCTCTCCATGTGCTGTGATGTTATGTTATGATCGTGTTCACCGGGTGTAACAAGCAATTAGAATATCCGCAGTTACTTCTCCTTTTTTTTTTTGGTGCTTCAGAATCGACCCACGAGCAGGTTGGGCGTGGGATAGTGGGATAGCCCTCTGGGGGGCTATTTTTAATCCCCGCCGAGGACACGCCCTCATCGCTCGTGTTCCCGAGGGGGAGCGCTGGCTGCTGCCAGACGGGCCGCCCTGCTTGTGAAACCTGCAGAAATCCTTGATTCCACATTTTTTTTGGGCGGGACGTTTGGCTGTGTGTGTAACGGCGGCTGAAAGCACGTGCTGTATTAGCCCCGACAAACAGGGGTGTACGCTGTCCTAAACTGGCACCCCAAGCCCCTCAGTGTGTTCACAGGGTGCCAGGTGGTTTGGGACAGCCCTGCGGGACTGAGGGGGGTGGGGTGGGGGGGGGCGGTGCTGGGGCTGCTCGGGGCAGATATGGAGCGTTGGACGGTTGCTGCGGAGGACCGATAGTGGGGGGGGGTCCCTAGGGGGTGCCGTGCCCCCCTTATCTGAGCGTATGTGGCGTCCACGCCGGGCCGCAGGCGCAGGGGATTATGGGTACGCGCTCACGGCAGAGTTGGGCTTATCTCAGACACTGGGGTGGCTGTGCCTGTCGCACGTGAGTGTGTGAGAGAGAGGGACACGTGACCTGTTTTGATCACGGTGCTGAGATGTGTGACCTGTACTGAGCGCAGTGTGTAGTGTAGTGTACTGAACATGGTGTATACTGTACTGAACACTGTGTTGAGATGTGACCTGTACTGAGCGCAGTGTGTAGTGTAGTGTACTGAACATGGTGTATACTGTACTGAACACTGTGCTGAGATGTGTGACCTGTACTGAGCTCAGTGTGTAGTGTAGTGTACTGAACATGGTGTATACTGTACTGAACACAGTGTTGAGATGTGTGACCTGTACTGAGTGTAGTGTACTGAACACAGTGTATACTGTACTGAACACAGTGTTGAGATGTGTGACCTGTACTGGGCACAGTGTACCCAGTACTGAGCACAGTGTGGTCGTGTGCAGTGCAGAGATGTGTTAGCAGTGGCTAGCATGGACATGTGGTAGCGGTTTAGGCACATAATTTCAGTCAGAGCTGCCCGCTGGTGATTCCAGTCGCGTGTTCCTTTGCATTTTCTCTGTTTTTCCTCTACTTAAGTATTTAATGAAAAAAATTATTAGTGGGTGGCACGATGGGTTTCCTCCAGGCACTCCGGTTTCCTCCTACTGTCCAAAGACGTGCAGGTCGGCTAATTGGAGACTCCAAGTTGCCCATAGGCCCATAGAGTGTGTGAGTGAATGGTGTGTGTGTGTGTGTGTGTGTGCGCGCGCGTGTGTGTCCTGCGATAGATTGGCGACCTGTCCTGGGTGTATTTCTGCCTCTCGCCCAATGCAGGCGATAGATAATGGGGGAAAAAAAGCTAAATTATTAATTATTGAACCAGATTAACCGGGCCAGCTGTCAACTCAGTCCTGCTTTGCACTGACCTGGGGGATCAAAGTGCGGGTGGGCATGGCAAGGAATCGAGTAGCCAATCAGATAGGATGGCAAGGAACTGACTCGCTAGCCAATCGGTTTACAGGAAGATGATTAGCTGGCCAGATGTAGAGAGCAGTTTTTTATGGGAATTTGTCCAGGTGCACCACCGGGGTTTTAGCGAGCGTCTGTTTTTCAGTCTGTTTCTCTCAGTCTATTTTTCTGTCTGTTTTTTTTCCCACCGCTTGTGTGCTTTGGCAGTCCCAACGCCTGTTTGTCGTTTCAAAGTGGCCAGTCTTACAACGAGAACCGGAATGGCCTTCCTTAACCCCCCCCCCCCCCCTCCCCCGCTCACGGCACTGAGGAACAAGAGAAACCATTTTCCAAAAAACGAGGGTCACAAGTTCTCTGGGAAAGAAAAACCTTTGGCGCCGTGGTTCGAGAGGGGAGAGAGAGGGGGACCCATTGTTCCGCCCGGCAACAACATTGTATTTTTTAAAAAACCTGCCTGACCTGCGGCTCTGTCCCTGCGCTAACCCTGGCCTTTTCCTTTGTTACAGTGTTGAGGAGCGCTAGGAGGCAAGGCTGCTTGTGTCTGTCCGGGGGAAGGGGGGATGGGGGGGGGGCACTCTGACTATTTAAAAAATTGCCACATACAATTCAGTTTAGTCACAGCAAAAGACAGGTGCATGCGCACCTGGTGCCTTGAATGGCCTGGATCCTGTTCCCTGCG
>CM077289.1:4835620-4853120 GCA_039654925.1 Anguilla pacifica
TTTTTTATGCTTAACGCGCCACGCCCTTAATCCCACGCTCGCATCTGCTGTGGCTCTGAGCATCGCGTGCAGGTCTATGTGCATCTGCTGTGGCTCTGAGCATCGCGTGCAGGTTTATGTGCATCTGCTGTGGCTCTGAGCATCGTGTGCAGGTCTATGTGCATCTTCTGTGGCTCTGAGCATTGCGTGCAGGTCTATGTGCATCTTCTGTGGCTCTGAGCATTGCGTGCAGGTCTATGTGCATCTTCTGTGGCTCTGAGCATTGCGTGCAGGTCTATGTGCATCTGTGGCTCTGAGCATCGCGTGCAGGTCTATGTGCATCTTCTGTGGCTCTGAGCATCACGTGCAGGTCTATGTGCATCTGCTGTGGCTCTGAGCATCACGTGCGGGTCTATGTGCATCTTCTGTGGCTCTGAGCATCGCGTGCGGGTCTATGTGCATCTTCTGTGGCTCTGAGCATCGCGTGCGGGTCTATGTGCATCTTCTGTGGCTCTGAGCATCGCGTGCGGGTCTATGTGCTCAACGCGGCGAGTTGTGATGGCTTGGCGTCGTCTCTGTTCCTCGCCCAGGCGTTTGTGTGGGCATGTAATTATTTTAACAGGGTTCTCTGTCTCTCAATCCAGCGAGCTTTATTGGTGTGAAATGCATATAGAACACATTTCCAAAGCAAGCAGGAAAGTTGCAAGAAGTAAGATGTGTAACAGTGGAAGTAAAACATGAACAGTAGTTAATACTTCTATAATTATAATTGGAGTTCAGATATAATTAAATTAAATAGTGAAAGTGTAAACTCTCTCTCCCTCTCTTTCTCTCCCTCCCTCCCTTTCTTCCACCCTCTCTCTCTCCCCCTCCCTCCCTCCCTCCCTCCCTCTCCCATCTCTCTCTCTCTCTCTCTCTCTCTCTCTCTCTCTCTCTCTCTCTCTCTCTCTCTCTGTCTTTCTCTCTCTCTCTCTCCCCCCCCCACCTCCAGGTTGTCTTTCTACTCTGGCCACTCCTCCTTTGGGATGTACTGCATGCTGTTCCTGGCGGTGAGTGCCCACGATGACCGACCCTGTGATAACCTCGCTTGTTGTTGCCGTGGCTACTATCACCCCGATTCTGTGGCCTGTAGCAGGGTTTCCCCCAACCCTGGTCCAGTAGAGCCAGAGGGACTGCAGGTTTTCACTGTGACTCGGCACTTAATTTATCAGTTAACCGTTTGAAGAGCAGGTCTTCTGGAATGTTTTTCAAAGTTCTAAGTCAGTGTTCTGGAACTCCATTGCTTTCAGCCGCCAGCGGTGATCGTTACATCAGCATTAGAATGTTCAGTTGGTTGCTGGTTGTTGATTGGTTGAAAGTGAGCACCAGCAGACCCTGCAGGACCAGGATTGGAGGAATCCTGATCCTGCCGTTGCAGCTTCTGCTGGGTTTTCTGCGCGTTGCCGCAGTCCTGTGTGCCGCTGAAATATGGAATTATGCATTTAAATCTGAGACTGAAAGGGGATGATCTCAAAGTGGATCAGTACAGAAGGGCTGTTTGTACAGAGACTGAAGTCCCCCAGGACTCACACTGTACTGGACCCCCCCCCCAGGGAAGACACGCTGGGGCAGCGGCCTCAAGTTCAGCTCCATTTGGCTCCATAAGGGGGCCTCTAACCTGTTCACATGGTCTATATCTGTGCACAGAAGTGCCATTGAAAGAGGTGGCGGGGGGGGGGGGGGGTGAGTTGGCATTTTCATCCATGTATGCGCATATGCATTTGTGTGTACGGGCACGTGTGAGTGTGTGTGTGTGTGTGTTTGTGCGTGTGTGTGTGAGTTTGCGGGCGTGCACATAAGCATGACTGTGTGTATGCACAATTAGCATCTAATTTAGCATCTTCCACATGTTCCAGTCAATCGGTCGGCTGCCAGTGGTGTTTGCGTACCTGTGGTCTGTCCGCGAAGCATGGCCCGTATGCCTGTGTGCGGTGTTGGGTTATTTACAGGTTAAAAATGACTCAGGGATTTGAGTTACACAGAGTGAGTTCTGTTTTCTTGGGCTGTGACGGCCCCTTCAGAAAGACTCATTCTCGTCGCCGAGTTCTTGTTGTATTCGAGCCTGCTCCTCCGGCACGCTGGCTGCGCAGCTCAGCTGCGTGCGGTAGCTAGCAGACAGACCTGCAGAAGACGATGTTTACAGCCTTTACATATTATGATATAATGAAGGGCGTGTCACCGTAGCATATTTACCTGCGTTATTTAACTTTTTTTTTTGTTTGGGCTTGTGTGTATTTGTGCGCGTGTGTGTGTGTGTGTGTGTGTGTGTGTGTGTGTGTATGTGTGTGTATTTTTGTGTGCGTGCCTGCTGGTGTGTGTGTGTGCATGTGTGTGTGTATTTGCGTGCGTGTGTGTGTGCATGCGCGCGTGTGTAAGAAATACCCATAAGGCTGCAGTAACTGTTAAATGTACCACTAAAGCACACAGGTATGATGACAGACATCCCCCCCACCTCACCCCACCCCACCCTGCCCTGCTCTCTTTCTCTCTCTCCACAGCTCTACATCCACGCCAGGATGGCGGGAAAATGGGCGCGGCTCCTGAGACCCACAATCCAGTTCTTCCTGGTGGCGTTCGCCGTGTACGTGGGGTACACCCGCGTCTCCGACTACAAGCACCACTGGAGCGACGTCCTGGTGGGCCTCCTGCAGGGGGCGCTCATCGCCATCCTCACTGTGAGTGACCTTTATTAACCCCTAAACTGCATCCTCACTGTGAGTGACCTTTATTAACCCCTAAACTGCATCCTCACTGTGAGTGACCTTTATTAACCCCTAAACTCCATCCTCACTGTGAGTGACCTTTATTAACCCCTAAACTCCATCCTCACTGTGAGTGACCTTTATTAACCCCTAAACTCCATCCTCACTGTGAGTGACCTTTATTAACCTCTAAACTCCATCCTCACTGTGAGTGACCTTCATTAACCCCTTAATTCTTATTAGCCATTTATTACCGATTTATTAACTCTTAGCTGTTTTATTTGTTGTTTATAAACCCTTTTTAGCCATTATCAACTCTGTTTACTGTTTATTAACCCATTACTAAGCCTTTATTGAAGCATGTTAGCTTTATTAGTTGTTTATAAGCACTTTTTTAACCATTTATTTTTATTAACCCATAAGCCAACCGTGAGGTTTGGTAGAAATGCATTGCACCCCATAGTTGATGCTGTGTTATTAGATGATCTGGAGAGGCGGAGCTTGCAGCTGTCAGGGGCTACTTTTAAAAAATCCTCACCTGTGCCCAACCCCCCCCCCCACCCAGGTGCGCTACGTGTCAGACTTCTTCAAGGAGCGGCCCCCCCACTGCCCCTGCCCCTGCCCGTCCACAGCTGAGACGGTGGCCCTGGATGGCCAAACCTTGGAGCGCAAGCCCAGTGTGCAGATTGCCGACAGCGAGCGCCACAACCATTTCGGCTACCCCTCAGGGCCCGTGTGAGGCCCCCCCCCGCCGCAGAGGGACTGTACCTCTGAGACCCCGCCCAAGACCACGCCCCACCCCGCCCCTTCGCCTTTGCCCCGCCCCTTCCTCCCCACCCGCAGCGAACCACTCGAGGAACAAACCACTGGACTGACGGAGAGACTCCGCCCCCTTTTACGCCTACACGCGGTCTCTCTGAAAGACACGCGACTGCCATGTCTGACACAGACGCCTTCCCAAAAAAACAGGACTTTACCTGTGTGTGTGTGTGCGCGTGCGTGTGCGCGCGCGTGTGTGTGTGTGTGTGTGTATGCGTGTGTGGGGCCACTGCATTATCTCTATAATCAAAGCATCCATATTGTTGTTGGTTTCAGCATTTATATTCTTATTTTTATTAAGCCTTTTGAAATGATTGTTGTGTTATTTTTTGTTTTTTTGGCAGTCTCTGTGGGAGGGGCCCGGGAAAGCACTAAAGAGAGGCTGATTAGTAGTGGGTTAATAGTGTGGTAGTAGTGCGTTAGTAGTGTGGTAGTGTTAGTAGTGTATGCACAGGGGGAAAGATCGCACACATGCACACACAGACACGCACACGCACGGACAGACAGGCACACAGGCACGTACACACAGACCCACGCACGGACAGACAGATACACATGCGCACACACAGACCCACAGACCCATACACACACACACACTGACAGTCACGCATGTACACACACACACACACATACACACACACATGGACAGTCACGCACGTATACACAGACACAGACACACACACACACACTCCCTCAAAGTTCAGCGTCTGCTGGGCCCTCCCACTGTTTTGACTGGTGTCTCCTGATTGGACGAAGAGGCTGAGCTCTTTGGCCTTGCTTCCGGGCCCCATGGGCAGGTGGGCTAAGGTAACTGAACGTGTTTGTTTGTTGTTTCGGGTGCTTCTGTCACCCGGGGCTCAGAGTGCTCCCTTTTTGAGGGGCACAGGTAGTTCCATCCTAACCTGCCCTTTACCCTTTGACCTTTACCCTTTACTGCACCTTAACTTTGGCATTTTTTAAATTTTATTAATCTCCACATAATATTATTTAATACTTTTACCAGGTCCTTCAGGTGGACTGCATAACTTAACTAGTCATGCCAATATTTACTTTTTTTTCCCCACTTTCAGTTAAAAAAATTTTTTCTCTTGCGAGGTTGTGTTTTTTAAAAAAATTTTTTTTTTACAGAATTAAAATACCACTAAGTAGCGCACGGTCACATTCTCATGTGCAGACCCGAGCTCTTCCTTCTTTTTGATTAATCGTAAAAGACGAGCCATGCTGTGGGGGAGGGGTGGTGATACCACAACCGCCGACTCTGCAGGGCGCAGACGAGCATGCGCTCTCCTCTGAAGTGTGTGACTTGCACCGCTGCTGGTTAGCATGCTGCAGCGTGCTAGCTCGCCGCAGTACGTTAGCATGCTGCAGTATGCTAGCTCGCCACAGTACGTTAGCCTGCTGCAGTATACTAGCATGCCACAGTACACTAGCATTACACAGTACGTTAGCCCGCTGCAGTACACTAGCATGCCACAGTACACTAGCATTGCACAGTACGTTAGCCCGCTGCAGTACACTAGCATTACACAGTACGTTAGCCCGCTGCAGTACACTAGCATGCCACAGTACATTAGCCCACTGCAGTATGCTAGCCCACCGCCGTACGTTAGCGCGCTGCCGCAGTACGCTAGCCTGCCACAGTACTCTAGCATGACACAGTACGCTAGTCCGCCACAGTATGCTAGCGCGCCGCAGTACGCTAGCCAGGCTCGTGCAGACTGGAGCGCGAGGAGGACACCTTTTGCGCAGCTTGAGAGGAGAATCCGCGGGCGCTCTGTTGAGCAGCCGCGGTCGCTGTTGTGCGATGAGGCTCTTTCATCTCTGCCGACTGGAATCCGCCCATCCTTGGGTGAGGCTAGAGCTGCTCAACCACGCGGCTGCTGGAAAGATGTGGGCTAAAAATGCCCACATCTTCTGCTTTCCTTCCTGTTTGGTCAGCGATTATCACTGTATTCGGCTGATTGCAGGGAATTATTTCACATTTGTCCACGCTGTCTCACGCCCCCCCCCCCCCCCACTGGCTGTTGCGAGACATGCAAAAATATGCCTGCTCTGTGTAAAAAATAATTTTTTTACAATTATTTTTAGTAATATTTTTGTTTTTGTTATTATGTTATTATACGTTGTGATTATACTGTATGTGTCGTCTGTGTTTTTTGCACATAGATCATCACACAGAGCCCTGCTGCGTTCAAGAAGCTAATGCCACACAAAAACTTTGGGGTCTATGCAATAGTGAACAAAACAGTCGAGCTCCCCAAGAACAGCAGAGGGTTGGACAGCGGTGCTGCATGGGAAATGTAGTCTGTAGCGCCATATCCTGTAGGCGGTGGGCACAGTATACTTGGATTTGTGCAGATCCACGCAGGTCTTTATCTGATCTGGATGAGCTTGATGAATGTGATCGGCTTAACTGGATCAATTTCAAGATCGGTGAATCTGCACAGGTGTGACGCAGACACCATCGGGGAGAACATGACCTGTAGCTTTGGACTCCATTTCCCAGCAGCACCTGAGAAACTTGCCACCATAACAGACTCGCATCGGAATGTTCCCTAGTGTTGGGCATCCTGTGTCAGAACCTGACAATGGCGTTCCCTGAAAGCTGAATATTTACTCCTCGAGAATGCTAACACTGGTGATTTTTTTTTTTTTTTTTTTTTAAACGTTATTCTTTTTAAAAATATCTTAGGGCTCTGTATAAACATTATGCCTTTGTGTGTCTTTGCGTTGAGCTTGAAATGGCCAAGTGTGCATTTTTAACAAGCCATTCGCTGTTGTGACATTAATATTAAAGTTTATATGTTGCAAATGAGGCCTTGGGTATCTCTGCTGTGTGTACCGGTGACACTGATTGCTGCTCCTCCGTGCCGATGCCATTTTATTGGAGGCCCGTTGGATGGTTTTTTTTATAGCAGGGTTTTCAAGAAGACCGGTAATGGACTGCATAATGGATTCCTGAAGAGAAAATATTTCAAGGTCTGACCTCCCCTGTCTCCTGTAAGTGACCACGGCTCCACGGGCTAGTGGTAATAACACTGGTGTATAATTAGTGGTAATTTTGGCTTGTTTTTTTATTTTATTTTATCATGCCTGGGTTCCCATAGCAGCAAGTTGAGCTGAATAATTTATTTTTTTAACGATTATCCATTGAACAGCCGGGAATCAATTAGCTAATTAGCTAAGTAAAGTGATAATTTAAAAAACCGGACCACATGCATATACACACACAGTCACACATATACAGTACACAGACCCACACATGCACACACACACACAGACACACAGACCGAGACAGTCTGACTGGCTGACAGACTCATACGCACACCCACATATATATATACGCTCATACATATAAACACACACACACACACACACACACGCTCATACATATAAACACACACACATACGATACAGACATCCTGCTATGTAATGTACTGTTTGCTGTTTTATTAGAAATACTGGCACAGACACAATCTGAATAAAGACCTGCACTCTTCTCATCGGCTTCCTCTTCCTCCCCCTCACCCCCCCCCCCCCCCCCCCCCCGAAAGGCTGAACTGTGCGGCTAACACCCTGGAGCCCGATGATCGGAGGCTCTACTGCCCCCACTCCCCCCCCCCCCCCCCCCCCAACCCTGCCGGTGTTGGGTTGCACCAAGGATTCCATTTCTGAAGAAGCCCTTTGTTGCCCACACTTCCGGAGAAGTTCCCCTACAGGACCGGAAGTTCCCAGATTACCGGATCGCGCTGCGATGAAGCCGCGCCCCTGGCTTTTTAAGCTCTTGGACTTGAGGGTGAGGTTGGGCTACACAGATTCGATGGCTGCTCTGCTCAAGCATGTGTCGCTGACCTTCGGTGAAGACGATTGATGTTCATTGACAGCGATTGACTTTGGACAGCGTGATTTTTTTATGAGCCACCAGAAAGCCCACTGTTGCTGAGGGGAATGCTGACATCCTTAAACCTCAAATATTGGGTGTTTCGTTTTCGTTTTGTCTTCTTTTGTTTATAGAAAGGGCATGTTTTGGTGACACTAATCCCTTCAAGAATCCTGACGTGTATTTTTAAAAATACGAATATAAATATTAAGCCTTGTTTATTTTACATTTACAGATTTTTTTTTTAAAGCACCTGGGTGCTCAACAGAGGGTCCTCAGAAGTACTGTAGGGGGTCCCTGGCCAGACTTGATATGCAACGACGATACACAGATCAGGGAAAATATTTCAAAATATAACATTTTTATTAAATAATCATATATAACCCTTTGGCATTGGCATGCTTCCCTGGCCCTCAGAAAGACCTGAAGACTCCTGGTTTAGCAGACCCTGTTGTTCAGAAGTGACTTGCATCTTGTTGAAAGTGTGCACCTGTGTGTTACACAGGCAGGTGTGGTTCTGAAAGCGGACTGTCTGTAAACCGGAATTGGCTTTTCCCTCCGGATCCTTTTTCTGATGTCCATCCTCCTCCTCCTCTTCCTCCTCCTCTTCCTCTTCCTTACTCCCACTTATGTGCTGGTATCCAGGATAAGATTTCGGGAGTGAAAAACACCCACGTGATGTTTCCCACGTATTTCCAGAAGAACAGGATGTGCAGTTCTACCCCCCCCCATCCCCCCCAGCACATTTCAGCAGGGTGTGTGTGTGTGTGTGTGTGTGTGTGTGTGGGGGGGGGGGGGGCAAGAGGGTTGTGTTGGGGGGGGGACTATGAGGTGTGCGTCTTGACTCCTCTCTGTTTTCCGAGCGAATTATCTTTGTAGTGGGCACAGCCTTGGCCCAGACCACTTCCACACCTTACATTTTCTCCATGTCGCCCGTTCGTGTGGAAGGAGGTGTGTGAGGAAGGACGGAGTGTAGCACAGTGGGTAGGGAACTGGGCTTGTAACCGAAAGGTCGCAGGTTCGATTCCCGGGTAAGGACACTGCCGTTGTACCCTTGAGCAAGGTACTTAACCTGCACTGCTTCAGTATATATATCCAGCTGTATAAATGGATGCTGTGTAAAAGTTGTGTAAGTCGCTCTGGATAAGAGCGTCTGCTAAATGCCTGTAATGTAATGTAATGTCTGCTGCGGCAGACGAAGCTAAGAGGGGTTTACTCTGCCCAGTGTAGCGTAATGGTTAGAGAACCGGACATGTTCCTTAAAGGTTGCGGGTTTGATTCCTTGGTGGGGCTCTGTGGACATACAATCGGTACACGGTGCTTAACCAAAATTGCTTCAGGAAATGGCCAGCGGTGTAAATGTATTGCATGTTAAAAGTGTAACCTGTGTAAGTCTGCTCAGGATTCAAAGCATCCTGTGTGCCAGTCTTGACTCGGCACGTCCTCTTGCCCTGGTGAAGTTGCGCTCCCATTTTTTCGGTCAAGGATTACTGTCTGTCGTCCCTCCTTTTTGAAATGAAGTTATTTTGTGTTTTATGTGGCCTGTTTGTATAGTGTGATACAGTTGTTTCTTTAAAATGTCACAAAAGATATTACAAGGGCAGGTTAGTTCAAGCAAAATTATAAAAAACTGATTTCAATGATTTTGCACAAATAGTTAAATCGCTTCTTTTTTTTTTTAAAGCCAACTGCCCATAAAATTTAATCAAAAGTGTTACATATTGGTTGTTCTTAATTAAGCATTTTTGTTTAATTAAGAACAACCAGTATATTTCCATTTTAACAAAAGAGGGATGCGGAACAATGTTAAGTTTTGGCATTTTGAAACACGTCCGTCTTGACTGCCAAATAATTAAGGTGTCGTTCCCGTCCAAAAATCACACGGCGCCTGTTTTTATCCCAAAAAGTTCAACATGAAATAAGGTGTTTATAATGGAACAGGATATGCTTTGGCTTCCAAGCGTGTTCTGAACATTAAGAATGTGGAGAAAAGGCCTGTGGTCCTACATTAGTGCCGCTTTGTTCTTTATCTCGCCTCCGCTCTCTTTGAAAAGAGGAAACGTTTTCGCCCGAAAACTTAATCGCCCGGTGGGCCTAGCCCTTCCACGGCGGTTGCTGACTTCAGTCAACTGGGTGGGGGAGCGTTCATAATTTTAGCCACGCAAATAGCCAGATCCCGCCGACGAAACGATCAGATGTGTTTATAAACGACCGGCTTGTGCATTTTCCACTGGCGCTGCACCTACGCAGCAGTAGTAGTAAAAACACGCCCTTGCGTAGGTTTGCTGTGTTTTTTTCCGGATTTTTTCTCCGCACGTTTCCCTGCGTCCTTCAGACTGACATTCTCTGGGTGTTTCCCAACCCTTACTGCCGACCGTGCTCTGGATGTAGCGCCTGTGGCAGAGTTCTGGAACGGGAGGCGCATTCCTGTGACGTCATAATGAAGCAGCGACAATCACAAACCTTAATTATTTTTATTATTAAGATAAAAGACTATTGTCAGCCCTGTTTTCCTTTGTTCTTGTAGCGTGTGTTGCTGCCCTCTCTTACGTTCAGGCAGACGCCCACGGCGTTTGACGTTTGTTCATTTTCTTCGCTCAAAAGCGCCGCGGCATTCCTCCTTCCCAGGCGTGAAGGCCGGTTTGAAGTTGCACGCCCACGTTGTTTGGAATGTTCAGAAACTCACAAGGCTGCGTCGCGTAACCTGCGGGACCTGCCTCGCGTCTCGGGGCATTAGCAAATCAAATACTGCAGGTGCAATTATCATTTTTGCGGTCGACCGTGAGTCACACTCTGACTAATAATGAATACTTCTGCACTTACGCCTTCCATTTTGGTGCCAGGCTCGTTCAGCCGGCGATTCAGTTACACGCATTCCTTTTTGCGTGTTCAGGCCCTTTGAATATCACCAAATTTATTATGTCCAGCAGACAGATATGCAGCTTGATGCGTATAAAAATCTCAAACCCACTTCAGTTTGATCAATTCGGGAAATCAATTGAAATTCTATGAATGAATTCAATGGAGGTCCACAGATGTCCGGCGAGCATGCGGGATAATTATCACGGATGGTCTTAAAAAAGGATGGAAGACACAAATTGCAAGATTCGTTGCTATTTTCCGGCATGGCCTCGCATTACCTTGTGCACAGTGATCATCCTGTTCTCGTTCCAGTCGATCACACCTAGCTGGGATCTGTCTGAACTGCTCAGCAACGTCCCACTTGGAACTTGGAATCCTCGCACGTTGCTCCAAGGCTCAAATGTTCTGATTGGCTGATGCACTATGGATATTCATGAAGGGACTTGTTAATAAATAAAAGAATTTAAAAAAACACCCCTAGCTCACACACACCGCCAGAAATTAGTGAGAGCACACAAGATGGAAAAAGTTTTTCTTTTCTTTTTGAATTTGGGCACAAGGCAGTGAGTTTTTAAAAGAATGTATCTTCAAAGGTTACTGTGTAAAGACTGTAAGTCCATGTCAAAATAACTGTTGAAATATTAAGAAATATGAAGTTCTGTAATAGCAAGTGATGAGTCTGTTGGGCGGATCAGTCTAGTCTCTAAACTTTGGACTCCAGGCTGACCGGCTGAATCTCGAGGGTCCAGCGGTTTTCAGCACATGGTCTAAACCTTGGTAGTTGACACTAAACAAAACTTCTTCTGAATATGTTATGAAAACATCTTTGGGACTGGTCACTTTTTTTTAACCTAAACTGGACCTCAAAGTTTATAGGAAGGAACGTTGACTTCAGAGTGTCTGTGATGTCACTGCTACAGCCTTTACAGCATTGTGATGTCATCAGAACGCGCTGCCGGTTCCAGAACTCATCCAGGTGCCCTGCATCCGCAACATTCCATCTGGAGAGTTTCTGGGCCCTGTATCGAAAATGGTTATCTATTTGGGGTAAGTAGCTGGCGGAACAGGGTGTGTTAGTTGCCAAGGGATTTATGCAGAGGTAACTGTGAGCCATCGTGTTCTCAGCCTGATTTATAGACTTGGCTCTCTCTTGGCTCAAAGTGGTATCATTGCATCGAGAGCACAGCCATGATTTATACCCGATTGCTCAACCTTTTTAGTTCAGGACAAATATTTGCATATTTCTTTTTTTTGTTGTTGTTGGTGTGTGCGTGAGTGTGTGGGTGCTGCACACTTGTGACACTGAGCAAAATAAATGTTTATATTCGTTACGCAAAAGTACAGGAAAGTGGTCAGGAAAGTGGATTTGTACCTCGAAGATTGTGGGTTCAATTTCCCACTGTGTTCCAGGGCACCCTGGATCAAAAGAACCTGAATTACTTCAGTAATAAAAAAAAAACTGCTCCGGATAAGAGCCTGCGCCAAAAAACTGCAGTGTGATGTAAATGTAAAAATGTGATGTAAATGTAACATAGAGACAGACTGCCTCGGCACAGAGGGCAGCTCAGATAAAAGCAGCAGATTTAAAATTGCAGGGCGTCGATGACTTTCGTGCCCCATCCGGGGACTCTGTTATATCTGGACTCTTGTCTGAGGGTGTAGGTTTGACGATGAGCTTTTCTTAACTACAACACTTAAAAAGGCAGCCAATGGACGAGAAGGGTGAAGCCGTTGCCAAAGAGAGATCCACCTACATACCATAAAAAGCCACAAAAAGACATCACATATGTTATTTATATAGACTACATGACCAAAAGCACCGCGACACACTTTGGCCTGGGGCTGTTTTTCATGGTTTGGGCTAGGCCCACTTAGTTCCTATAAAGGCAAATGTTAATGCTACAGCTTACAGTCACATTCTAGATGAAGTGTTGGGGAAGTCCCTTTCCTGCTTCCGCGTGACAATGGCCCCAGGCACACACAGCGAGGTCCATATAGAAAGGGTTGCCGAGAACGGTATGGAAGAACTTGACTTGAAAGGACCTGGCCTCAACCCCATCCAATACGTTTTGGATCAGTTGGAAATGCAACTGCGAGCCAGGCCTAATCGTCCAATCAGCGCATGACCTCACTAATGGTCTTTCTGGCTGAATGGAAGCAAATCCCTGCAGCAATGCTCCAACATCTAGTACAAAGCCTTCCCAGTAGAACCGAGGTTTGAGGTTGTTATAGCAGCAAAGGGTGGACTGACTCTATATTAATGCTCGTAATTTTTGATGAGATGTTGGATGTAAGGGGTCCACATACTTTCGGCCATGTAGCGTATATATAGGCACACACACGTGCACACACGTGCACACATCTATGTGCACAAATGCACATAGATATAGCACATACCTCATCGTTTTTTTTTTTCAGAACTTGAATTGTACTTGAATTTCACCTCACAAAGTATGCAGTAAATCACCTGTGTGAAGCTTAAAGTTTTTTTTTTGTTTTTTTTTTTTGGATTCCAAGATTCTTTCAAAACTTTTCCTCTCTTTGGGCAATTAAAGTTCCTTTTTGCGCAAACTGGGGAAAAAAAAAAGGTTTAATTTCGGCCAAAGTATTTTGCATGCCCCAATCTCAGTTCCTGCAAGGCTCCAAGTGAAGGGTTAGAGGGAGGTCATTGTGAAAAATCATTAAGAATAGGCCTTGTACTGAAGCACCCGTTCTCTGCAGTAATGACACCTTCTACAATGCTGGGAATAACAGCCATGTCCCTGTGTGTGTGTGTGTGTGTGTGTGCGTGTGTACGTGTGTATGTGTGTGTGTATATATATGTGTGTGCATGTGTACGTGTGTGTGTGTATGTATATATGTGTACGCATGTGTACGCGTGTACGTGTGTATGTGTGTGTGTGTGTGAGTGTGTGCGTGTGTGTGTGTGTGTGTGAGTGTGTGTGTGTGTATATATATGTACGCATGTGTACGTGTGTATGTGTGTGTGTGTGTGAGTGTGTGCGTGTGTGTGTGTGCGCGTGTGTATGTGTGTGTGTGTGTGTATGTGAGCGTGTGCGTGTGTGTGTGTGTGTGAGTGTGTGTGTGTGTGTATATGTGTACGCATGTGTACGTGTGTATGTGTGTGTGTGTGTGTGTATGTGAGCGTGTGCATGTGTGTGTGTGTGTGTGCGTGTGTGTGTGTGTGAGCGTGTGTGTGTGTGTGTGTGTGCGTGTGTGTGTGTGTGAGCGTGTGTGTGTGTGTGCGTGTGTGTGTGTGTGTGAGTGTGTGTGTGTGTGAGTGTGTGCATGTGTGTGTGTGTGTGTGCGTGTGTGTGTGTGTGAGCGTGTGTGTGTGTGTGTGTGTGCGTGTGTGTGTGTGTGAGCGTGTGTGTGTGTGCGTGTGTGTGTGTGTGTGAGTGTGTGTGTGTGTGAGCGTGTGTGTGTGTGCGTGTGTGTGTGTGTGTGAGTGTGTGTGTGTGTGTGTATATGTGTATGACGGGGGGGGGGGGGGGCAGGGGGGTTGGGTAATATCTGCGCTGCTCGTGATCATTGGCGATGAAACGCAGCGCGGCGAGATACCGCTCCAAAGCCAGGTCAAAGGTCACGTTTGATAGCGCTTTTTTGGGGGGGGGGAGGGGTGGTGGGGTGGCTTTGCTCCGCTTTGATTGCCCAACGTGTCAAACGTAGACACGAAACACCGCCAGGGGATTTCACACAAACCTTTGTACTCCAGGGCTGGTACTGCAGCGCGCGAGAGGCACCACAGAAGAAGACCAGTGCATCCTCCATAAATCGTGTGGGACAGATGCAGCTGCTGCAGTCCTCCAGTGATCCAGCGCAGAGGTTGTGCTGCCTGCCACTCAGCTCACACCCAGCACTCCCTCTCGCTCCTGTCATCCTCTCTCCATTTCTGGAATCAACCAGATTGTGCCCCTCAGGCCCGGGGGGGGGGGGGGTTCGGCCCATGATAGGATCTCACACTGGGGGCCACCATCCCAGAAAACATCACCCCAGATGTTATGATATTTTTTGAAGGCCCCTGTCATTCAGGGCCCTTGGAATCATCCTAATTCACCTGCCCCCCCCCTCCCCCCCTCCCCGTTACAACACCCACACAGGCAACTGTTGTGCTGTCTGCACCTATTAAAAAGCACTGCACGCATGAACTGGCAAAAGCTTCATTGTAAGCCATTATTCCAAAATAGAAACTGACTGATGGGGCTTTTTAAAAAAATGTCACTCTGAATCGCATTACTAATACGTTTACTGTCAGCACTGGCATTTTACAACAACAACAAATAAAAATGCGAATAAACTACCGTTGCCAATTACGACCTCTTCTAGATTAAAATATGGCAGAAACACGTACTGTCTGCCCCTTTGGCAACGTCCGATGACACTGTGCGGAAAATATGAAACTATAAATATAGCTGCATGTAATGGTGTTGTATTCATCATAACTTTTTGGCAGTTACTTAACGGTTGGACCGCTGAAGGCAAAGTTCAATTAAAGTGGAGCGCGCGACTTTCGTTCCTAATTAAAGCCCTTCTCAACGACAGCTGCTACCGAGTGGGTGGACCGAGTAAAACTCTCAACGGGCGAATTCTAGACTAGTGATCTTTGCTCGCCATTAACGGTAAGTTCAACATGACTCTTGGATTCCTTTATGTTTGCTGGTGCTAATTCTGAAATAAGGCCAAGAAAATGCCAATTAAGACACTGAAATAAATCATTTTAATGAAAGCGACGACATGCTAGTATTGGCAACCTTTGCAGTATAACTTTTTTTAAAAGGTGATTAACTGCCAATATATTCCCAACATTTCCGAGTAATTTTAACCTCCTTGCTGTGTCGTACTGCCGTCTGCTGGACAAAGTGGGGCGGTGCAAAAGAGGTACGAGAGAACACTTCATGTTCTCTTTTTAGAATCTGAATCTTTTTAGACCAGCTGGATAGGTGCCCACGTAATACCTGCCCTGTTTTGGGGAACCCTTATTGATGTCTGACCTAGTTTTTTTTAAGGCAACAGCTAAAAACGCATGAACTGCCGCCGAATCTCAGCAGAACACATTTGGAGTCAGGTTTCTACTTGTTGCACCAACTGAACTTGTTTTCGATTCGATCGTCTCCTTAGCCGAACTACAGGTAAACTCTATCACAGAGACTCAGCGACTACACGTTTCAGGGCCACAAACGCTTAAAACTGAAGGTTCTACCGAGATTTGAACTCGGATCGCTGGATTCAAAGTCCAGAGTGCTAACCATTACACCATAGAACCACAGCTGCGTACCTGTGCACGAATTTTGGAATGTGAAAACACGATTTCCCCTTTTAAAAAGTGTGTTGCTATCATACTTAGGGACTTCAGCACTGGAAAATTCAATTTTTAATAGTGACTTACGACATTTCACTAATCTTGTTTTTGAGCGCTACGGCAGGAGGGAGTTGTCTACCGAGCCCCTGTCTCAAAAGAGGGCTTATAGGATCACTATTGTCTCTGTTTTTGCTGAAGGACACGTTATTTTTGTGTCCTTGAGCAAAACACTTCCCTTTGTTTCAGTAAATGAAACGGTAGGTGTCTTGACTGACTCAGTGACACACAGGAAAACACAGCTCTTAATTCTCCCTGGAAAATGTCCTGCCGAAACAAATAATTGTCGAGGTAACCGACGCCTGGCGGATCCGCACTTTCCAGGATGACCACACGGTGGCAGGCCGAGTCCACAGTGACGCACGACTCCTTGCTAGATCACGCACTGACTACATCTGATCCTTGATTCAGTGGAATAAATTCCTGCAGCAGATGACCCCCTGCGTGTGTGTTTGCATGCGTGTCTGTGTGTATTTGAGTGTGTGTGTTTGCATGTGTGTGTGTGTGTGTGTGTGAGTATTTGAGCGTGTGTGTGTGTGTGGGGGGGGGGGGGGGGGGGCAGTTCTCTGGCAGTTCTTTCCCACCCTCCCCCCGCCACCAGCAAGTTTTTTCATTCTTTAAATATTGATTTCTCTTTTATTTACACCTCATTTTTTCCAGAGTTTTTCTTTTAATAAAAATAAATTTTAAAAAAACTCTGTGGTGACTGGTGTGTTTTTTTTTTTCCCCCGCTGTCGGCTGCATTCTTCCGTGTCAGCGAGCGAGGGGGGGTGGGGGGGGGGGGTGGCGTTGGGGCGGGTGTGGGTGTAACTTCGATGCACTTTTCTATGCTTTTGAAAATGCCAGAAAAGCTTCTCTTCTCTCTCTCTTTTTTTTTTTTTTTTGGTTTGATTGACAGCTGGAGGTCACTCCTTGTCAGACGGGCTCCGGTGTGCTCGTACACACTTGCTACAGGGTTTCCCGTCTCGGTCTGCAGGGAGCTGTTGCATGAAAGGAACGCCTCTTCTTGCCTCTCCACTTCTCTTCTCTTCTCTCCTCTCCCCTCTCCTCTTCTCTTCTCTCCTCTTTCCCCTCTTCTCGTGCAGAAGCACCAGGGACTTGTACAATGTCTTACTGGCAATTAAAGCCGCAAACGGTGGAGCTACAAGCGAACCACTTTGGCCTCGTAAATGCAGATGTAAAATATGGAAATGAGGACGCTGACGGAATTGTTGGCCGTCCTAAAATATGTATACGCCATTGTCCGAATTTTTGTGACAGGATATTTTTTTCTCTGTGTGTGTGTGTGTGTGTGTCCCCACACTCCATCTTCCCTACCACCGGATTCTCCTTTCCTGTCCTGCTGGACTCTTTTTGGC
This sequence comes from Anguilla pacifica, assembly GCA_039654925.1. Lineage (NCBI taxonomy): Eukaryota > Metazoa > Chordata > Actinopteri > Anguilliformes > Anguillidae > Anguilla > Anguilla pacifica. The sequence goes on from CM077289.1 coordinate 4,852,616, forward strand.
AGTCTTCATTGGCCTGGAGTGAACATTAGTTCACCTTATTCACAACTCTTAGTGTCCTTTATGATTGCCAGATTTTGCTCCTAATGCAGTTCTGTGAGTTGTGATTATAGGAGAGAGAGGGTGGGAGACAGAGAGAGAGAGAGAGAGAGAGAGAGAGAGAGAGAGAGAGAGAGGGGGACTCAGCAGGCAGTAAAAGCCTTTATACCGTTGCCAGGCTTGGACAATGACTCAGTGGGCATGTACCTTGTGCCAGTTTGTGTGTGTGTGTGTGTGTGTGTGTGTGTGTGTGCGTGCGTGCATGTGTGTGAGTGTGTGTGTGAGTGTGTGTATGTGTGTGTATGTGCTGGGGGGGGGGCTCTGTGTGTCCTTGGGACTGGTCTTGGGGGAAGGGGGGGCGGGGTTAGTGTGTTAATCTCTGGATAGTAGCCAGGTGATTAGGTGAAATCTTCCTTCAATGTGATAGGTGGAGACAAGGCCAGGGTGGATGTTGTGATAGGTGGAGACC
>CM077289.1:4858120-4860620 GCA_039654925.1 Anguilla pacifica
AGTGAGTGAACGTGTGAGAGAGAGAGATTGTGTGTGTGTTTAATCCCCTGTCTTTTCTAAAGAAGTAAAGTAGACGAAAGTGTTTGTTGCCCGTTATCATTACCAGATTGCGTTTTCACCTTAATGAACAACATAGCTGTGGTCACGCAGTCTGCGTACAATACAAAGCAAATTCCACCATCCACAACGATATTAAGGTCGGCCAGTATGTAAGCAGATTAATTGCCCTTAATCTTAATCAGGGAAATGGCTTGACTTGTCTGAACCGTGCCAGACTGGTTGGGTCCACCCAGGAGGTGTTGGCAACTGACTGCAGGCAGTTTTATGTGCCTTTTCCGGAGACGGGCTTCTCGCCGCGAGGTTGTTGGGTCAAGTCCCTCGTGACGCACTTGTGTTATTCGGCAGAGGTGAGATTCTATGGGGGGGGGGGGGGGTCATAGGCTTTAAACCCATGGGGGCCCCTTCTGATCAACTTCCACTGTCATCATGTGACCCAGAACTCCTTAAACTCACCCCTCGGCAGGGGGGTGGGGGGGACTCCCCCTGATGCTCGGGACCCCAGGCCCGTTCGTAAGATTCACCTCTGGTGGTTGGTCTAGGTTCTCGACTTGAACGGTTTCAGCAAAACACCCTGCCCTGTTCCTGGAACGGGACGACAGCAGGTCAAAGGTCGACGTGAGTCTCGGGTGCTCGCCGGTTACGTAAACGCATGTCGCAAAGCGGCTGGAATTTTGCTTTCGGTTTGTGTAAGCGAAGCGAGGCGTTCCTGGCGTTCCTGGCGTTCCTGGCGTTCCTGGCGTTCCTGGCGGTGGGTGTGAAAGTGCAGACGTCTGAGCCAGAGGTGCGGTACGCCACAGAGGGAGCAGCGGTCTGCGGGATTCCTTCTGAAAACATTTAAAGTAAAAAAAACTCTGCTAAGACGTTTCCTTGGGAGAAACCCGCGCTTCATGACCCTGTGTCAGAGTGATAGTTCAATATAACGGGCATTAAAAAAAAAAACTAAAAAAATTTTTTCAGTATTCTCACCTTCTCCTGCTCCTCCTCTTCCTCACTCTTGTGGTGACCTTCTGTGCGCGTAAACAGAAGCTGGTGGGGCAGCGGCGGCTGTTTTCGTCGTTTCCCACACCCCTGCCAGTGGTTTCGGTTTTATTGCCGCTGCAGTCCCGCACGCGGGTCACACGCTTTATTTTAAACGCCGCCCGCAGCGGTGGGACGCCCACCATAAATAATTTGGAGACTTCTCCTCTCTGTGATCATATGAAATGTGTGTGCGCAGTCACATTTGGAAGCACTAATTCAGTTCAAAATGGAGTTGCTGACCCAAGTTGAAGTTTTAAAAAAAAATGATTTGTCTTTATAATGTGTTCATCCCTGGCTTTCAGTCCTCAAACAAGCGGTTAGTGTCAAAAGAACGTTAATCCTGGCTACTGGCGATTTAATTCAGGCGACTCGATTCATTTAACACTCGAACGGCGGGCTGTGACGTCCGGTAAGACGGCGTGATGTAATCGACGTCGCGGTGCCGCTGCCAGCTTTCGGTTGGTCGAGCTCTTCAGCGGTCAGGCGCGTTTCCGTGCGGTCGCGTGTTCGACCCGCACCGCCCTCGCCACGGGTACGTCCGCGTGCCACGCAACGGCGAGATGGCGGGACTGCGCGATGTGATTGGTGGAGATTAGCGTCGATTGGCCAGCCAATCGCCAGCTTGGACTGATGGCAGTGTTTGTTTTTTTTTGTTTTGTTTTTTTCTGTGCTGAGCACAATCTCTTATTTGATTGGTTGGGACAATGGGAGTGGCTCACAAAATATGGTAGTCTGTCCCCCCCCCCCCCCCCCCGTTCCTGGAAATCTAACCCTAACCCCCCCCCCCCCCCATCCTGTTCCTGGAAATCTACCGTCCCGTGTGTTTCCATTTCAACCCTAATTTGGCACACCCGATTCTCCTAATTAGCGGCTCAACGAGATCTCTAGCTGTTGCGCGAGGCGTGGCTTTGTTTACGGGCTGGAATGAGAACGTACAGGACGGCGGATCTCCAGCAACGGGGCTGGGCAGGCCCTGCTCTTGCTGCTGAACGGGGTGTGCTTAGTATGGCATGACATTGGTGAAGCACTGAATATAACTACCGCAGCCCTGCACGTGTGACGTGTGTACTGCGCACACGGAGATGCGTCCGATATAGAGCAGATTAAAACAACCGCCAAACCACCCATGGACTCCTCAGGGCAGAGAGGCGTGTGCGGAAATTGCCCCATGCGGCCTGCTCACTGCTGGCATGCACTGTTCTGGGATCAGCGCTCAAAGAGTGAGGGCCCTCTTGTCTCCGTGCCGACACCAGTGAGCACTGATCTGAGGTCAGTCCTGCCGGAACGAGACGAGGAATGTGGCTGAGGTTTTGGGGGGGGGGGGCTCCTGGCGTCGGAAGCGGCGGGCGTAGAGGGGAGACCTGATGACCGGGACGTCCCGCGCGAGGGTCCTGGCTTGCAGAGGTGAGGGGGGTAGACC
>CM077289.1:4865620-4878120 GCA_039654925.1 Anguilla pacifica
TGCCAAGGTGGGTCTGTCTTCTCTGGCAGTGAGGCGTGATAAACACTGGTTTTTGTTTATCTTTAAGGCCATTGTCGGAATGCTTCCACCTTATATTGCACGGTTGTTAGAGTGGCGCTCTGGACCCTATCAAACCCGATCAAATGGCTTGCTTATGCTTAAGGTCCCTAGGGCTCGATCAGAAATTGGGAAGTCAGCATTCCATTTTAGTGCCCCATCCTCCTGGAATGAGCTCCAACAGTTGCTGAAAATCAGCTCTCTACCAACTTATGGGCAGTTTAGATCGCTGGTTTTGAACATTCCTGTCTCTGAGTGTATCTGTTTTTGATCTTATCTGTGCTGATTTTATTTATTTTATTTATTTTATTTTTATTTTATTTTATTTTATTATTTTTTATTTTTTATATTTCACTGTATTTTATTCTAGTTATTTTATTATTTACTATGTTAGTTACTGTTGCTATATTCTATGATCTTTTATTACACTTATTGTGTTTTAATTGTGTTTGTAATCTCGGCTACATTGAAAATGAGGGCCTGGCCCTCAATTGTACCTCCGAGAATTTAAATAAAGGTTCTGACTGACTGACTCTGACTGACTCACTCACATATACACTCACACACTCACACACACACACACACACACACACACACACACACACTCACACACACACACACACACACACACACACTCACACACACACACACACACACACACACACTCACTCACATATACACTCACACACACACTCACTCACGGGCACACACACACACACACATATACACTCACACGCGCACACACACACACACACACATATACACTCACCCACACACACACACACACATACACACACACACACTCACTCACATATACACTCACACACACACTCACACACACGCACACTCACTCACGGGCACACACACACACACACATATACACTCACACGCGCACACACACACACACACACATATACACTCACCCACACACACACACACACACATATACACTCACACACACACATATACACACACACACTCACACACACACATACACACACACACTCCCTTACACACACACACACATATACACTCACCCACACACACACACACATATACACTCACACACACACACACTCACACACACACACACACACACATATATACACTCACACACACACACACACACACACACATATACACACACACACACACTCCCCTACGCACACACACACAGACACACACACTCCCTTACACACACACACACACACACACAGACACACACACTCCCTTACACACACACACACAGACACACACTCCCTTACACACGCACACAGGGACACACACACACACACACACGCACTTAACCCTTCTGACCTGCCTGGTGCCCCCTGTGCTGGTCCCACAGTAATATAAGCAGGGTACAGGGCCCGTGTTGTTGGGGGCCAGCAGATGCCACTTAACTGCCCCGATAGCGCTAGCCGCTCTGTGCTCAGGAGCGTGTGAACCGTTTAATTACCCCTGTGTGATTAACACAGACGCGTACGGGGGGGGGGTTAGGGTTATGTGGGGTTGCTGAGCAGTCAGGGGGGTCTGTGGGGTGGGGGGGGGGCGTTGTGATGAGTCATTATGGAACAGGACTGTGCCTGGGTTGAGTCAGATTCGGGGTGACGGACGGACAGTTCTGCCACACCCCTGAGTGGGAAGAGCTTTGTCTGGCCGTGCTGCTGAGTTACCAGGGGAACGGGGAGGGGGAGGGGGGGAGCAGGGGCGGGCACCGAGATTTCCGGAGGGGAACGGGGGGCGTAGTGTCTCCGCCCACCTGAGTTTCTCTTCCCTTCATTCATCCGCTCTCACACCTACAGCCTTGCTTACCTGCAAGTTTTCCCCTAAAACTAATACCCCCCCGCCTCCTCCTCCTTTTCCTCCTCTTCCTGCCCCTCCTCCTCCTCCTCCTCCTCCTCCCCCCCCCCCCCTCTTGTGTTGTGTCTTGTTTAGTTTGGCAGTGTTTTCCCCCCAGTGTCTGCTGTGGGTTGGCTCCTCAGAGTTTTAGTTGAGCTGAATGGTTTCTCTTTCTGATCAGGCACCTCTGCAGCCACCCCCGGGGTCCTCGGTGTCAGCGGCCGCCGCCGCAGCGGCAGCTTCTGGAGCCCCACAGGCTCTGAAACTCACGTACCCTGAGACCCTGGACCGCATCAAGGAGGAGTTCCAGTTTCTACAGACACAGTACCACAGGTAGGCCTGTTAATACAGGTAGGCCCAGAAACACATGTAGGCCTTTTACTGCAGGTAGGCCCAGGGATACAGGTAGGCCTGTTAATACAGGTAGGCCCAGGGATACAGGTAGGCCTCTTACTACAGGTAGGCCCAGGGATACAGGTAGGCCTCTTACTACAGGTAGGCCCAGAAACACAGGTAGGCCTCTTACTACAGGTAGGCACAGACATAGGTTACTACAGGTAGGCCCAGGAACACAGGTAGGCCTCTTACTACTGGTAGGCACAGACATAGGTTACCACAGGTAGGCCCAGAAACACAGGTAGGCCTCTTACTACTGGTAGGCACAGACAAAGGTTACTACAGGTAGGCCCAGGAACACAGGTAGGCCTCTTACTACAGGTAGGCCCAGGGATACAGATAGACCTGTTACTACAGGTAGGCCCAGGAACACAGGGGGAAAAGAGCTTTGTCTGCATTGTTCCTGAGTGAACTTTTGTCGCAGAGTTGTCGGGAGATTTTGGTGTGTGTCGGTGCGTGTGTGTTTGTGCGTGTGTGTTTGTGGCGCGCGTGTGTGTGTGTGGGTGTGGGAGAGTGTAAATGTCTGATCTTAAGAGTAGGAATCTGAGACAGACCGCAGGTTGCCTGGGCAACCGGGAGGAAATTGAGGTCCTGAGGGGTGTAGTCAGCAACACCCCCCACCTCCTCCCTCAGGTCATGTGACCTGCCTCTGCATGTGGCTGTTTTATAAGGCCCTGGTGATGGGAACCAGACAGGGGAGGGCGGGGAGGGCAGGGGGGGCGTGGGGGGGGGGGGGGGGCGTGGGTGTAAAACAGTGCACCCAGGGGCTGGGATCTGAGAGGGAGGGGGGTGGAAGTGGGCAGCTTGGCGAAATGTGAGAACCCTTTTTGGGGGGGGAGTGAGGAGGAGGAGGAGGGGGAGGAGGGAGAGAGACTCACAGGGAGCTCTTTCCTGTTTGCTTGCTTCTGCATCACAGGTGGGCCAGATGTGACAACTGATACATCAGCATATATAACAGAGACCCTGCATTTACTGCTCTGTGTGTCCTCTGTGTGTGTGTGTGCGTGTGTGTGTGTGTGTGTGTGTGTGTTTGCACGTGTCTTGTGTGTGTTTTTGTATAGTGTGTGTGTGTGTCTGGGTGTGCGTGCGTGCATGTCTGAGTGTGCTTGTGTGTGTGTGTGTGTGTGTGTGTGTGTGTGTGTCTGTGTGTGTGCGTGTGCGCATGTGTCTGGGCTGTGTGTGTGCGTGCGTGCCTGTCTGAGTGTGCATGTGTGTGTGTATCTGCGTGTGCGTGTGTGTGTGAGAGAGAGGGAGAGTGTGTGTGTGTGTGTGTGTGTGTGTGTGTGTGTGTGTGTGTGTATCGTTGGTTCATTCTGTCTGTTACAGTTGAAGCTGTCCAGGTTGTTCCTCTCTGGTCTGAGGAACACAGTAAGGACAGGAGCACTAATGACAGGTACAGGTCCATGGAGGCTCATCCTTTACCTGTAGTTTAGTTTAGTTTAGTTTACAGCCATTTAGCAGACGCTCTTATCCAGAGCGACTCACTGGAGCAATGCAGGTTAAGTACATTGCTCAAGGGTACAACGGCAGTGTCCTACTGGGGATTTGAACCTGCGACCTTTAGGTTACAAGACCAACTCCTTACCTATTATACTACACTGCTGCCTGTAGACCAGAGCATCCAGCACTGCGCCAGGCCTGGACTTGAGCACCCGAAGGGTTTATTGCCTCTGCTAAAAAACACAAGCTGTTCCCAGTCACCGCTGTACCTCTAAATCTAGGCCATACACGATAGATCAGACCTGAAAGAGACCGTGAGTCCCAACCAGCTGGTCAGGTATGGCTGAATTCTTGTGCACCAGCACAGGTAGACCCCAGCACAGGTATAACCCAGCTCAGGTTACACACACGCACGCACACACACGCACACACACACACACCCAGACACACACACACACGCACACGCACGCACGCACGCACGCACGCACACACACGCACACTCAGACATGCACGCATGCACACACATGCACACACACACACACGCACGCAGACACACACACACACACACGCGCACACGCAGACACACACACACGCACACTCAGACACGCACGCACGCACACACACAGCCCAGACACACACACACACACAGTAACAGCAGGGTTTAATTCCACTTTTAGCCATTTTGATCCTGGCTAGTGGCTGATTGCTGGGTCTGAAGAGGTCTTTAAGGAAAGAGGATGCTGGGAAATGAGAGGGGATTAGGGGGAGTGGGGGTGGGGGGGGTGGATGAGTTTTGGGAGGGGTGGGGGGTCCTGACTCCGGGGGGAGTCTGGGAGTGTGAAGAGGGTATTAGCTGCTTTCTGCGCACTGACATCAGTCCCTGTGGAGAGATCTGTGCGGACAGGCTCCTGTGCATCTTTAATGGCTTCTAATGACTAGTTCAGACAACCCTCTGAATGAGGTCTCTCTGGCTTGCTGTGTGTGTGTGTGTGTGTGTGTGTGTGCGTGCTAGAGAGGTGTGTGTGTGGTTTTGTGGGAACCCCTGTTTCTGCTGTTCTGTGTGTGGTGTGTGTGTGTGTGTGTGTGTGTGTGTGTGTGCGCGCGCGTATGTGTTTGTTTTGTGTTGGAGAGGTTTGGGTTTGTGGTGTGTGTGCTCGTGTGTGCCTGCACATGTGTGTTCGTGTGTGTGTTTTCGTATTTGTGTGACTGTGTTTGCGTACGTGCACCCATATTTTTGTGTATGTTTTTATCGCGTGCGTGTGTGTGTGTGTGTGTGTGTGTGTGGGTGTGAGAAAGAGAGAGAACATGTGTCTACACTTTAAACCAGCTCTTCCTGTGGGGTTTGTGGTTGAGGTTTCCCTGCTTGAAGCCATGGGTGGTACTGCAATGCGATCCGAGTTGTTGTACGTGTATGTGTGTGTGTGTGTGTGAGAGTGACTGAGCATGTGTTTGTGGTTAGAGTTATGGCTCTTTGCTGTGGGTTGTAAAGGCTGTGTTTCTGTGGGCTGCGTGTTTGTTATTGGGAGGCGATGGTTGGCTTGTAAATTCCCTTGTGTGTGCTGAGGGCGGGGGGGGGGGGGGGGGGGCGGGGGGCGGGGTTGTTTTTAAGTTCTGCGCTGTGGTTTAGAAGCGTTTCTGACAGTTTGTCTGCATGGGTGTGTCTGTCTGTGTGAGTGTATGTGTATGTGTTTCTGTCTGTGTGTGCATGCGTGCGTGCATGCGTGCGTGTCAGTGTGCTTGTGTGTATGTGCGTGTGTGCGGTGTGTCTATCTGTCTTTCTGATGTGTCTGTTTGTCTGTTTGTGTGTGTGTGTGTGTGTGTGTATATGTATGTATGTGTGTTTCTGTCTGTCTGCGCATGTGTCTTTGTGAGTGTGTGTGTGTGTCTATGTGCTTTTGTGTGTGTGTGTGTGTGTGTGTGTGTATGTGTGTTTCTGTCTGTCTGCGCGTGTGTCTTTGTGAGTGTCTATGTGCTTTTGTGTGTGTGTGTGTGTACTGTGTCATTTTGGGAAGGCTCTTTGGGGGAATTGCTGTAATCTGTCTCTCTGCTGGCCTACATTTTTTCCTGTCTTTTGCATCAGCACCTTTTCTCTCTGTTTTATTGTGAGGCCGTCAGTTTGTGTATCCATCAGACCCCTGTGCACTGCGTTAATGAGACACTGTGTGTGTGTGTGTGTGTGTGTGTGTGTGTGTGTGCGTGCGTGCTCGCTCGCGTGTGTCTGTTGGTGTGGTGTGTGTGTGCGTGTGTGTCTGTTGGTGTGGTGTGTGTGTGTGTGTGTGTGTGTGTGTGTGTGTGTGTGTGTGTGTGCGCGCGTGCTCGCTCGCGTGTGTCTGTTGGTGTGGTGTGTGTGTGTGTGTGCGTGTGTGTCTGTTGGTGTGGTGTGTGTGTGTATGTGTCTGTCTGTCTGTCTGTGTGTACTGTACGTATCTGTGTGAGCGTGAGTGTGTGTGTGTGCTCTTCTGTGTGTGTGTGTAAGGGGGTGGGGGAGTGGGGAGGGGAGCACAGACAGATTCTTCCTGGGTGAAAGTTCTGAGGGGGGGGGGATTAATAGCCATCCCTGGCGGGGTGATGGATGACTCCATTTTGGGCAGCGGCAGCTCCAGCCGGCGCTGGAGGGGAGCGGGCGTCCGCTTATTACCTGTTGCAGGCAGGTAATGGGGCCACATTAATCACGGTGTTATTTCCCAGGTCTTCGCCTGTGAATGCGTCTCCATGGCAGCCACGCGGGGGGGTGGGGGGGGGGGGCGTGAAATACGGCCTTGGGAGGGGGGCGGGGGTGTTGGTGGATGGGGCGAGCAGGGCTGGTGTTTTGGGACCTGTCCTGGAGGTTTTGGGGAACCCCTGTTTCTGTTGCTCGGCGTGTGTTTGTGTTTATGTTTGTGTGTGTGTGTTCGGCCGAGTGTGTGCGTGTGTGCGTGTGTGTGTAGGTGCGTGTGTGTGTGCGTGTGTGTTTGGAGGACAGTGACTCACTCCTAACCCACGGCTTCTCTGCTCGACTCACCTGGCCAAAGTAAACAGATTCACAGAGCATGTGCTCCTGGCCCAAAGACAACACAAACCTGCTACTGAGTGGAATTCACTTCTGCTGTGTGTGTGTGTGTGTGTGTGTGCGCGTGTGTACTGTGCTGTTAAACTAATGTGTGCTTTTTAATCACCTGTCTCTGTTGTAAAAGGATAAGCTGTTTATCTTAAAAAACAATATTATACCAGTTGGGAAAGTGAGAAGGTAAGCTCTTTGCAGTTGTTAAACAACTCTCTCTCTCTCCCTCTCCCTTCCTCCATCTCTCCTTCTCTCTCTCTCTCTCACAGTTTGAAGCTGGAGTGTGAGAAGCTGGCTACAGAGAAGACTGAGATTCAGAGACACTATGTGATGGTGAATTTACGCCCTCTACAGTGGTCTGATTGGCTGACTGTTCCCACCCCATTGCTCTTATTGGCTGACTGTTCACACCCCATTGCTCTTATTGTCCCGCCCCCTGACCTTTGACACAGGAAGTGTTCATGCTCAGTGCGCACAAGACTTCATGGTGCGGAAATACAAATGCATACACTGAGCACCAGTGCTTGTCAGAAGGCTTTATCGGGGGCCTTTAACACTATATTGGATGGAGCGGTTATTTGATTAATTCTGACACGTAGGGGGGTTAAATCGTGGTTGAGTGCCTACATTTCCCAGAATACTGAGTATTTTCTGTCATCGCTTGTGTTGGTAGCTCCCCTGTCACATGCAGAGGTGGAAGGTTCAGGGGTCAGGAAGTGAAAGTCCTGCCGTGTGTTTCTTCCACCATGACAGTCAGCAGATTGCACTCAGTGGTTCTGCTTCCTGGCTGAGGAGTTGTGCTAATCGGCCAATCCTGGTGATTGGAACTAAGCCAGGAATTACTGGGGAGGACTTTTACTTTCTGAACCTGGATTTTCCACCTCTGGTCACCCCCCCCCCCCCATCCTCCCACCCCACCCAGGGCTGGGTACAGTTTGTTCCCCTCGCCCTGGGGTGGGGGGCGGGTCTCGAATTAAGATTTTTTGGAGGGTCTAGCAGGAGCATGAGCATTACGATGACCAACCGCAAACCCAGCAGGGCCCTGAAATGCCTCCAGCGGCCCCGGATTCGAGGCCTCGGCGCCAGACCGCCGTCGCCGCGGGGACCGGCTCTGAGGTTTCCAGGCGCCCCCTTGTGGTTAAAACCCTGGAATCGGCGCCCCCCCCCGCCCCCCGCCCCCCTCGTGACGCGGCCCCAGCACCTGCTGCGGGTTCGGGCGGGGTGTGTGCCGGCGCGGGACGGGTTCTTGGCAGGGAGCGGCTCGTTTTTTCTTCTCTCTTAGTCCTTTTTTTTCCCCCTTCTTCTTTTTGGCAATTAACTCTGAAGTTTCGGTGTCGCCTAGCAACAGTGGAATCTTGGCAGGCACTAGGAATACAACAGGCAGCTGTCAGGAATGAGCTGGTTTATTGAAAAGCAGCCGCCTGCCAGCTTAATTCAGAACGGGTGTGCCACCCCCCCTTCCCCCCACCCCCTCCTCCACCCGCCCCCCCCCCCCCCCCCCCTCCCCTCCTTTTGAAGATTGGCATTTGGGTGTCTGCTGTTTGTTTATTTATTTATTTTGACTTGGATTTTAAAAAAGGCTTCAGACTGAGGGATTTTTTTGTGCGTGTCTGTTTTCCAGGCAGACGTGTGTGTGTGTGTGTGTTCGTGTGCATGAGTGCGTCCATGCATGTGTGTGTGTTCGTGTGTGCGTGCGTGCGTGTGTGTGTGTGTGTGTGAGCGAGCGAGCGAGTATGTGTGTGTTCCTGTCCTTAACTTCTGGGTTTGCTGGCTGCTTTGTTTTTTTGTGACGAAAGCTTATTGAGATCTCTCTCTCTCTCTCTCTCTCTCTCTCTCTCTCTCTCTCTCTCTCTCTCATTTGCAGTACTATGAGATGTCGTACGGCCTGAACATAGAAATGCACAAACAGGTGAGAGGCTTTTGTTCTTCTGTGCCAGGTAACTGCCCTGTGGATGACATGTGCAGCACAACCTCGCTGTCTCTTCGTCTCTCTCCCTCTTTCTGTCTCTCTCTCTCTCTCTCCCTTTTTCTGCCTCTCTCTGTCTCTCCCTTTTTCTGCCTCTCTCTGTCTCTCGTTCTCTGTCTTTTTAAAGGGGGATGAACTGCTTGGAAAACTTCTGCTTTCTTTGCTTTCTGTTTGAAAGACAAAGGAAAAGATTTTTAAATTATTAGATTTATTTGTTCCCCCCTCCTCTCCCTTTTTCCCTCCCCCTCCCACCTTCTGCCTTCTTCCTCTCTCTCCTGTTTTTCCCCATCCCCCTCTCCACTCCCTCCCTTCCCTCCATCCCCCTCTTTCTCTCCTGAAGATGTAATTTGCCCGTTGCCATCTACTAACAAGAAATCATTGTTTCTCCCAGGGTGGGTGATGGATTTCTGTAGCAGAGTGGGGGGGGGGTTGGGGGAGGGGTGGTCACTGTCTGTCTGGAGAAGAATGAGGAGAGGGGGAGGGAGAGGGAGAGGGAGGAGGAGGAGGAGGAGGGGAGGGGTTGAGGTGTTCACCACCCTGTTAATAAATCATCTCTGAGTTGCTGATGTGGACTAGTGACAGCGGGGGTGGGGGGGGGGGGGTACATGCAATCACCCCGCCACTCCCCATCCCCCCCCCGTCCCCCAGCACTTTGGAGCCGATTGCCGTTCCCCCCCCCGGCACTGCAGCTCTCTCCCAGGGCTGCGGGCGCCGCGGCTAGCTTCTCGCTGCCGAACGGGTAGCCGCCTGGCTCCGCTCCGCTTTCCTCAGCTCCACTCCGCGGTTTACCGGCGGCTCTGGGGACGCGCCTCGCGTGCGGTGAGGCGCGCGGGCGCCTGCTGCGTCCCCCACAGTGCGCCACCGTGCGTTTAACTAGGCCGCAAAATGGCCGAGCGCCAGGACCCGTCGCTGCGTCCCGGGGCTAGCCTCGTGCTCTCCTCGCGTCTGCCTCCTTTCACCCTGCCAGAGGCTGGCAAAATCCAGGTTCGGAGAGTCCAAAATTCCGCCCCAGTATTCTGCTCCATCCACCTGGATTCCCCAGCCGGGACAGGAAGTAGAGCCTAATTACTGAAATCAGCTGGCTCAGCGAGTTCATGGGTGGGAGAAAACACACGGCAGGACTTTTTACTTTCATGACACCTGGACTCTCCACCTGTGCTCCCTGTGTCCGCTTAGTGCTCCAGTAACCTGGTGATTATCCTCCTCTGTCCTTCCACACGATGAGCCAGTGGGACAGAGCCCCCTCTACAGGCTGGTCTGGGTACTGCAAGCAGCCCTGTGTGGGTGGAGTTTAAATGTGTGTGGAGCTTGGGTTGGCTAGTGTGGAAAGGGTCATTGTGGTAGGGGGGTGGAGTCAGTATGCCTGTGAGTGTTCTGCAGAGCTGTGGGTGGAGCCAGCTGGGCTGGAGGCAGGGTCAGTGTTGCAGGGGGGAGGGGTCTGTGTGGTGTGGGTGGAGCTTCTTGTCTGGTGAGCCTGTGAGTGACAGCTATTTTCCCTGTTGTTATTTTGCAGACGGAAATCGCCAAGAGGCTGAACGTGATCTGTGCCCAACTCATCCCCTTCCTGTCACAGGAGGTGAGCGCAGTGCACACACACGCACACACATACACACACACACACACACACACGCACCCTCACACACGCGCACACGCACACACACACGCACACACACGCGCACCCTCACACGCGCACACACACACACACACACACGCGCACACACACACACACCCTCACACACGCGCACACACACACACGCACACACACACACACCCTCACACACGCGCACACGCACACACACACACACACACACACATACACACGCACACACACACACACACGCACACACACGCACACACACACACATACACACACGCACACACACACGCACACACACACACACACCGAGGTCCTGACTCTCCGTGCTCATTAAAAATCCCTCAACATTCATTGCAAAGTGTAATGGTTCCCCCCAGTATCCTGGCTAAATTCCCAACCTGGCGCTCTCAACCTGCCAACTAATCATCCCCTAGGATAATTGGCTGAATATCGTTCTCTCCCTCTCCACCTCAGCTGATGTGTAGTGAGCGTTTTGGCACAAAATGGCTACCATGCATCACACAGTTTCCCCCTCATCACTGTAAATTGGCTGAATATCGTTCTCTCCCTCTCCACCTCAGCTGATGTGTAGTGAGCGTTTTGGCACAAAATGGCTGCCATGCATCACATAGTTTCCCCCTCATCACTGTAAAGTGCTCAGAGTGTGAGGAAAGTGCTGCATAAAATGCCAGCCATTATGCTTTACTGTTTACGATTAGATTCGCAGACTCACGGATACAGACACACACAATCGCAGAGAAGACGGCACAGGAGCATGTACGTCTAATGAAAGAGCACTACCACCTCTTTTTTTAACAAGATGATTATCCCAATTTCACAGCTAAACTAGCTCTGAAAGATCACATGGTCATCCTGTTAGCGTGCTTGCCGTTAGCTAGTCCTGAGGTTATATCCAATCAGCCTTTGTGTTGCTAGGACTCATGCATATGTGTTCATTTTAGTATGTTCGGCATTGACACCGTCATGCACCTCTGACACCCCCCCCCCCCTCTAATTCAGTAATGGTTTGTTCCTCCTCAGCACCAGCAGCAGGTGGTCCAGGCCATGGAACGCGCCAAGCAGGTGACTATGGGGGAGTTGAATGCGGCGATAGGGGTACGTGGACTCCCCCTTCTGCCTCCCACAGTGTGTACTCCATCTTCTGCTTCCATCTATTTATTTATTTATTTTGTTCATTTTGTTTTTTTTTGTTTGGTTTTTGGAAAGGGGGATGCTGTCCTGTTCCCTACACCTCATGTACACACAGTTAGGAAGAGAGGGAGGGAGGGGGGGGTGTTCCTGTGTGAGAAAGAGAGTGAGATGATGAGAGGTTGAGGGAGGTGGATTGACTGCTCTGCGTTTTGGAGGGATGACCTAACACATTTGCAGCAAGGCTGAAAAGTGATCAGTGCAAACTCGGTGGCTTCTTAACACAATCAGCTCCCTTATAAATGAATATTTGACAATGGCGTGATTACCCAGGGTTCCCTAAGCACGTTAAGTATGGTGGACTTCCGTTCAATTCATGACAGGAAGTAGGAGTATTTGGAAAGCTTGATACTGATTGGCCAAAAAGAAAAACAATAAAGTGAGGAAGTGGGAAGAAATCTCAGGAGGAACTTGGCAATAGAGGGGGGGGGAGCCCAGCGTCAGGAGTTCAGTTTAGGCTAACTGCTAACAAGGAGGTGATGGGGACTCTATCAGAGAGAATGGTCATGTGCTTGGGCTGTTTACAGGCTCCGGTAATAGACTTCCTGTAAGAGCAGAGTGGCTGCTTGGTACCTTAGAGGGAAAATGGTGCACAGAGTTTCAGTGTTTTTGGTCATGATCATTCTCCTCAGGTCACAGTGGCTACGTTTGCATAATCACAGTGTTTCAGTTTGTACAGTCACAGTGTTTCAGTTTGCACAGTCACAGTGTGATGTCACAATGTTTCAGTTTGCACAGTCACAGTGTGATGTCACAGTGTTTCAGTTTGCACAGTCACAGTGTGATGTCACAGTGTTTCAGTTTGCACAGTCACAGTGTGATGTCACAGTGTTTCAGTTTGCACAGTCCCAGTGTGATGTCACAGTGTTACAGTTTGCACAGTCACAGTGTGATGTCACAGTGTTACAGTTTGCACAGTCACAGTGTGATGTCACAGTGTTTCAGTTTGCACA
>CM077289.1:4883120-4918224 GCA_039654925.1 Anguilla pacifica
ACACACACACACACACACACACATTGTGTGCTTCATTAATCAGGTTTGCAGTCGTTTGTACAGCATGGCGAAGCTGGCTGCAGTGAGGCGTTTCGGCCAGCAGAGGGCAGCACGAACCCGAGCAGCCCTGAGACGCAGGGGGGTGTGCGCCAGTCCCAGAGGGCCTGTGTGTGTCAGGCTGGTTTTCATTACGACCAGTTACCCTGGCGGTGTTCTCTAAACAGCTGTACACCCCCCCCAGCGCTGGTTCACGCCTGCAGCCAGACCCCCCCAGCCCAAACGGACGCGTGCGCCAGATGCGCCGCTCCAGATACGATCGATCGCAGTTCAGTGATTAGGAGCGGCGGTTGGTGGGGAAAACCCGAAATGGGGCGGGCGACATGGCTCAGGAGGTAAGAGCGGTTGTCTGGAAGTCCGAGGGGTTGCCGGTTCGATACCCCCGCCCTGGGGCGTGTCGAAGTGTCCCTGAGCAAGACACCTAACCCCTAACTGCTCTGGTGAATGAGAGGCATCAATTGTAAAGCGCTTTGGATGAAAGCGCTATATAAATGCAGTCCGTTTACCGTTTACCATTGCCCTCTTCGCGCGGCCCCCCCCCGGTCTGTCCCCCGGGGGCGAAGTTTGGTGGCTCGAGTCTCGAATGACAAGTTCTCCTGCCTTGGCTGCCCCCGGAAACGTCCCTTCATTTATTTATTTATTTATTTATTTATTTATTTTTAACTTTTATTTAACCAGGAGAAACCCCCCATTGAGATCGAAATCTCTTTCGCAAGGGGGGACCTGACATAAAACACAGTTACAAAGTTATACAGGACAAGGGAGGGTCAAAACAGGAGCGTGTTTCAGTCACAGAGTCATGAATCACACGTGCGAAGTCAGGAATTGAAAGTGATTCATCAAGTTTTTTTATCAAGATTTTTTTCAATATTGTTCCAGCTGTAAGGTGCAAAATATCTGAAACCCAGCATCCCAAATTCAGTGGGAGGGCGAGGGACTTCACATTAAAAAGTGGGACACTGAAAGGGAGGTTCAGCGCTTGGTTGCGGGACAGGTGCTACTGTGATAACAGGGATGCTGTTGTTATGGAAACACTTGTCCTACGGTTGCATCCTGATATTCTTGGTGGGCGGGGGACAGGGCTGGGTTTGAAAATGCCTGCTGGTGCAGAAGAGTTTTTAGTCTCTGTGACATTGTAATCATGGAGAAATGAGAACCATTTGGCGTGTGTTGTGTCGAGACCTCACTGCCTTTTGATGTGTTTTTTTTTCGGCCCTGTAAGCAAGTTTTAATTCCTTCCCCCCTGCATTCCACGTGGTGGCCATATGAGCTTTTATTTTTATATGCCGAGCTAAATTAATTTTTTTCCCGTATTTTTTTGCCGATCCATCCGTCTCCAAGTTTTTGTTAAATTTGTTAACTGAAGGATGATTTTTTTTTTTCCACATGATGCTGCTGTTATGAATTTATATATTTGCCACAGCATCTGTGAAACATTCCTGGATAGTTTTCCTTTTTTCTTCATTGGGCTTTCTTCTGTGGTCTCTCTCTCTCTCTCCTTCTCTCTCTCTCTCCCTCTCTCCTCCTGTGTGCAGTTTGTTTTTAGGGGTGTGTGTTGCCTGAGGGCGCTGCCTGATTACTGCAGAATGATGTGGCAGCATTTTAAAGGATGTGGTTTATTTGGGGGGATGTTTGTGTGCCTGATGACAATGAAATGGACACGTGTTTGAACGTTTGAGTGCTGTGTGTTGGGTTTTATACTTTTTTGGCGGGTGGATGTTTGGGTTGGGTTGGTATATAGGAGGGTGTTTGTTTTTATGTAGCGATGGACAGTTACATGTCCTCTCTCTCTCCCCCCCTCTCCTTCTCTCTCTTTCCCCCATCTCTTTCTCTCTCTCTCCCCCCTCTCTCTACCCGTTTCTCGCTCCCTCTACTCCTCTCTCTTCCCTTCTCTCTCTCTGTCTCTCCCCCTATCTCTCTCTCTCTCTCCTCTCAGTTCAATTCAGTTCAATTCAAAATGCTTGACATTTGGCTTTGACATTCTTCAGTACTCATGTTGCCAAAGCTTTACAAAACACATTACAATGAACATAATGCACAGTGTAATGTCATCAATTAAAAATCTCTCTCTGTCCCTCTCCCCCCCCCCCCATCAGCTCTGGGTCTGCGGAACTCCCTGGCGGTGCAGGGTGCCTACCCGGCCGGAGCGTTTGGGCTGCCCCCCCCCGGGGTGAACGGGGAGCTGGGCGGGGCGGCCGCGGTGTACGGGGCGGGGCTGCACCTGGTCTCCCCCGAGATGAACGGGGTGGCGGTGGCGGCTGCAGCGGCGGCTGCTGCGGGATATGGGCGCCCCCCGATGGTGAGAGAGAGGGAGAGAGAGAGAGGGAGGGAGGGAGGGTGAGGGAGCGAGGGAGCGAGGGAGGGTGAGGGAGGGAGGGAGGGAGAGAGGGAAGGGGAGAGAGTGAGGGAGGGAGTGAGGGAGGGAGGGAGGGAGGGAAGGAGAGAGAGAAAGGGAGGGAGGGAGGGAGGGAGAGAAAGGGAGAGAGGGAGGGATTGAGAGAGGAGGGAGGGAGGGAGGGGGAAGCACGGATGGAGGGAAAAAGGGAAACAGATTGACAAACGATCTCGTTTGTGGCAGGTCCTCTGTTGTGACTGGGGAGTCATCAGGTGTGTTGATGAAAGACGTGTTCAGGTGCGCTAACGTGCTAACGCCCCCCCCCTCCCCTCCACCCAGGTCGGATATGAGTCTCCACACCCCCGTATGAGAGTTCCAGGCCTCCCTCCCAGCATGCAACAGGCTGCCTCAGGAAAACCGTGAGTGGTGTGACCCCTGAGTCAGTGCTCCAGTGTCAGTGTTGATTCTCAGGGTCAGTGCTCCAATGTTAGTGTTCATTCTCATAGTCAGTGCTCCAGTGTTAGTGTTGATTCTCAGGGTCAGTACACCAGTGTCAGTGCTTCAGAGTCAGTGCTCCAGTGTTAGTGTTGATTCTCAGGGTCAGTGCTCCAGTGTCAGTGTTGATTCTCAGAGTCAGTGCTCCAGTGTCAGTGTTGATTCTCAGAGTCAGTGCTCCAGTGTCAGTGTTGATTCTCAGGGTCAGTGCTCCAGTGTTAGTGTTGATTCTCAGTGTCAGTGTTGATTCTCAGAGTGCCAGTGCTCCAGTGTCAGTGTTGATTCTCAGTGTCGGTGCTCTAGCATGTCTCCTCCCTCCCTGCAGGGCGTACTCCTTCCACGTGAGTGCGGACGGGCAGATGCAGCCGGTGCCCTTCCCTCCGGACGCTCTGATTGGCCCGGGCATCCCGCGCCACGCCCGGCAGATCCACAGCCTGAGCCACGGGGAGGTGGTGTGCGCCGTCACCATCAGCGCCTCCACCCGCCACGTCTACACCGGCGGCAAGGGCTGCGTGAAGGTGTGGGACATCAGCCAGCCCGGCAGCAAGACCCCCATGGCCCAGCTGGACTGCCTGGTGAGTCGCCACTGAGACTGTCCACACTGAGACTGCTGCTTTACACACACTGAAATTGCCACTTTACTGTCGCGCGAACTGCACTCTGTTTCTTGTGTTTGTTCTGTATGATCCACAATACTGATAATACCCTGTCTGAACTGTGTGTGAATGGATACTGGTTTATTTCTGTAAATATAGAAATATTATCAGGCCAAAAACGTACTGGCCATTATGGGACCATTCACAGTGACCTCATTAAAGGCCTTGTTTCTGTGTCGCCCAATCAGAACCGAGACAACTACATCCGCTCCTGTAAGCTCCTCCCAGACGGGCGCACTCTGATCGTCGGGGGCGAGGCCAGCACGCTGTCAATCTGGGACCTGGCCACGCCCACCCCGCGCATCAAGGCGGAGCTGACGTCCTCGGCCCCCGCCTGCTACGCCCTGGCCATCAGCCCCGACAACAAGGTCTGCTTCTCCTGCTGCAGCGACGGCAACATCGTGGTGTGGGACCTGCACAACCAGACGCTCGTCAGGTAACCGTGGAGATGGGGGCGGAGATGGGGGCGGGGCAAAGCTCAGTTGTGTGGGACATCATTTTCCTTCACATGCAGACATTCCAAATCAAAATAATGACCATAATAACAATAATAAGATTAATACTAATAATAATAATAATAAGAAGAATATTTATATAAACTTTTTTTTCTTGCCAATATGTTTTCGTTTTACTTTTTTAAAGTACTTTCCTAGTTGAAGAACAAACGCAAAAGCCAGACAGAGTGCAGAAGCAGTATGTGGTCTTAAGTGCTGAATAAGTGCTCATTGCCTGTGTGTGTTCCCTCCTCGTGTTTAAGAGTGTCTGAGTCAGACCTGGGTCAAATACGTATTTGTTTTGGATTCAAGTACTTTTCTACGCTGTACTGATCTTGTCTGGTGCATTGGAACCAATGAAATACTCTCAAAAAGTGCAAAACCCCACCTTCTGGTCATATTGTCAAGCTCAATTACACCGGGCAAGATCAATAGATCACAGAAAAGTATTTGAATCCAAAACAATTACGTATTTGACCCAGGTCTGAGTCTGAGTCTCTCAGTCGTTAGGGGTCAGTTTAGTGGCCTGTGTGAGTGCAGCACTGAGCTGAGTGTCCATGTGGCCCCTGGCCCCCCGCAGGCAGTTCCAGGGCCACACCGACGGGGCCAGCTGCATAGACATCTCCAGCGACGGGACCAAGCTGTGGACGGGGGGGCTGGACAACACGGTGCGCTGCTGGGACCTGAGGGAGGGGCGGCAGCTGCAGCAGCACGACTTCACCTCCCAGGTACAGGGGAGAGGGGCCTGGACTGGACCTGGACTGGGGCGGGACTGGGATTATACTAGTGTTATACTGGGGCAGGACAGGACTGGGGCTGCACTGGGACGAGAGATATACTGGAGATATACTGATGTTATACTGGGGCTGGACTGGGACTATACTGGGGATATACTGGGGCTGGACTGGGACTATACTGGGGATATAGTGGGGCTGGACTGGTTGTATACTGGTGTTATACTAGCGTTATACTGGGGCTCACTTGGTCTTATACTAGTGTTAAACTGGGGCTGGACTGGGTTATTACTGGGTATATTCTGGTCTAACACTGTGTCTGTATTGGTGTTATGCTTTCTGTACTGGGGATATACTGTGTCTGTACTATGTTTAGTCCTCTTATAGTACCGCTTGCGCTCATAGCATTGTACCATACTGTGCTGTACGTCTGTCTGATGATAGTGAAGATGCTTGTTGTGTTGCTGCTCATCCTCAGATGTTTTTGTTTTGCCCCTCTCCTCCACTCATCCTCTAATTGCTCCTCTCTCCTTCTCTCCCTCCTTGCAGATCTTCTCTCTGGGGTACTGTCCCACAGGGGAGTGGCTGGCCGTGGGGATGGAGAGCAGCAACGTGGAGGTGCTGCACGTCTCCAAACCCGACAAGTACCAGCTGCACCTCCACGAGAGCTGCGTGCTCTCCCTCAAGTTCGCCTACTGCGGTGAGCCCAGCTCATCCAAGCTTTCACCCATCTGCTGCCTGCTAGACATCTGGGCCAATCGATTTACATATGCAAATGAGCACTGGCCAAATGGAGCCAGTCAGATTGCGTATGCAAATGTGCTCTGTCCAATTAGAGCTAAATGGGTTGCATATGAATGTGTGCACTGGTCGATGAGTGCCAATCAGATTGCATGTGTATATGTACCTGTGTGGTGATATGGCTACCTGTTTAGTTTATCCTTGGCTTGCTGTTAATATAATTGGACTGTTGAGGCATGTGTGATTGCCACATCTGTGTGTGTGTGTGTGTGTGTGTGTGTGTGCGCCCCTGTGCGTGTGCGTGTGCGTGTGCGTGTGCGTGTGCGTGTGCGTGTGTGTGTGTGTGTGCGTGCGTGTGTGCGTGTGTGCGTGTGTGCGAGAGAAAGAGACCCTGCCCTCATTATCCTCCGCAATCACACTCCACCTGCACAGCTGTCACCTCAGCCGCCCTCTCTCTCTCTCCCCCTCTTCTCCATCTCTCCCCTCCATCTGCTCGCCTCCCTCTTCTCCTGCTTTCCTTCACTGTTCCGTCTCTCTCCCCCTCTTAAAAACAATTTGCATTTGCATGAAGGGCAATTGCGACATATTTTCAAAGAATACGAATGAAAATCACTCAAAATTCCAGACAGGAAACCAGTTCAGCAGCAAACGGAATTTTGAGTTTCCACCGTTAATGGTGACACTGGATTATGTTCAAAACCGTTTACTACGGTTGTTGTTTTTTCTTACCAACAGCCGAAAAATATCCTGAGGTCAGGGTTTTGGTGTTGATTCTCAGGGTCAGTGTTCCAGTGTCAGTGCTAATTCTCCCACAGTGCTTTACAGTGGTTACAGTGCTAGTCAGTGTTTCAGCAGTGATGTTGGCTCTTTTTGCTGAGGCGTATTTCTCATGTTTGTGTCCCCGCCCCCTCCCTCCCTGGTTGTGTCCCCGCCCCCTCCTTCCCTGTTTGTGTCCCCGCCCCCTCCCTCCCTGGTTGTGTCCCCGCCCCCTCCTTCCCTGTTTGTGTCCCCGCCCCCTCCCTCCCTGTTTGTGTCCCCGCCCCCTCCTTCCCTGTTTGTGTCCCCGCCCCCTCCTTCCCTGTGTGTGTCCCCGCCCCCTCCCTCCCTGTTTGTGTCCCCGCCCCCTCCTTCCCTGTGTGTGTCCCCGCCCCCTCCCTCCCTGTTTGTGTCCCCGCCCCCTCCTTCCCTGTGTGTGTCCCCGCCCCCTCCCTCCCTGTTTGTGTCCCCGCCCCCTCCCTCCCTGTTTGTGTCCCCGCCCCCTCCCTCCCTGTTTGTGTCCCCGCCCCCTCCCTCCCTGTTTCTGTCCCCGCCCCCTCCCTCCCTGTTTGTGTCCCCGCCCCCTCTCTCTTACCTGTGCAGGTAAGTGGTTCGTGAGCACGGGGAAGGACAACCTGCTGAACGCCTGGCGCACACCGTACGGCTCCAGCATATTCCAGGTGAGGCTTTAACCCCGTACGCTCCGCCAGGTGCACCTGTTAGAGATCTGCACGCACCCGCAGGTACACCTGTTAGAGATCCACACTCAGAGAAGCAGAGGCCACAGATGCCATGTTTTGTGAGAAACGTTGTGCAGATCTCTCAGGAATGCAGTTACTCGTCTCTTTTGATCTTTGCACCTGTTGTACACCTGCAGAGGTGAAACAGGAGCAGTGTATTTCTGTGTAAATGTAAATCCCAGCATTTTCAGCACTCATGTACTTTAGAAAACTTTTGTGAATGTATGAATGTTTATTTATTTTAACCTCAGCTGCACATGATTATTGTAATGTCTCATAAACAATAACCAGCTGTAATATTACAGTACTCATATGTGATATGTTACAAGAGTCATATTACAAAATTGCATTGTAATATTGTGATTTATTAACATTATTGACTCTAGTAAGAACTTGCTTATTGGGGCAACATTTTTCACATGAATGTTTTCAATGTTTTAACCGTGTACTTTATCATTACTGCTTGCAGCCTTGGCTAGATTAAGTTGGTAGCTGAACAGTGGTTGTCACAGTAGATTGTTTCAGTGGAAAGGTAAAGATGGCGGCCAGTTAAACGTGTTAAAAACGCTCTCTCCTCTCTCCTCTCTCCTCTCTCCGCAGTCCAAGGAGTCGTCCTCAGTGCTCAGCTGTGACATCTCCCCGGACGACCAGTTCATCGTCACGGGCTCGGGCGACAAGAAGGCCACCGTTTATGAGGTCATCTACTGAGGATGCTCACCGATTGGATAACGTCCCAGCGAGGTCATTGGTTTCAGTGCACCAAAGAACAGAGAAGGGGGCGTGGCTTGGCGAGACCTATGGAAGGACAGCTGTATATTTTTTTTTTTTTTTTTTTTTTTGAGGGGTACTACTTCTTTTAAAATTTGTGGACAGGACGGGCGCTGAGGCTGACTACAGATTTCTCCAAAGACTTTGAACCTTGTTTTGTTTCTTTTGTATCTTTTTTTTTAAAGAAATCAAACCTCTACTAAGCCTTTGGGGTCTTCATAGGCAGCAAGGTCTGGTATGTGTTCTTCGGGGCGGGGGGGGGGGGGGCGGGGGGGGGGGGGGGGGGGGGTGGGAGGGGGGGGGGCATTAGGAGTGGGATATCGGTCTAAGACTTGTCCCAGCTGTGTGTGTGTGTGCGTGTGTGTGTATGCGCGTGTGTGTGTGTGTGTGTGTGCGTGCGCGCGTGTGTGTGTGTGCGTTTGTTGCGCCAAGCGAGGTTCAAACATCTTTTCAGCATTTCCTGTTCGTAGCCATGGTTACAGCCGTGTACCGTTCAGTCGTTGCCTTGGTCAAACACGGCTGTTCAGGGGTCCGGAACACGTTTCTGCACACGGCTATCGTTTCGTCGTTTTTTAAATTTTGTTTTTTGTTTTTTGTTTTTCCATGTCAGGGCACATAGGCAGGCGTCTCCATGGCAGCGGGCTGGGGGGGTCTGTCCATCCTCTGTGTGAGTGTAGCGTTACTCGCGTTCTGTGTTCTCTCTGTAAGTGGAGGTCTTCTCGGGGGTGGGGGGTTGGTTTGGGGTACCCCCGAGGTACAGGTTGCGTGGGGGCGGACATGTTTGATCCCCCCCCGGCCTCTCGTTTAAGTTCTCCGTTTTCATTCTGTCAAATGTTCTCATCACTGTGTCCTGCAAAGGGAAAGACAGGTCTGTTGGGGGGGGGGGGGGGAGGTTATATATTTTTTAAGTATGTACGTTTTTTGTTTTTTTTCTTTCTTTGATTTTGGGTTTGCACTACAGACTTTGTCCACCAGAGGGCGTGCTCCCATCCCCAGCTTTTAAGGTGGGTGCCGCTGTTCGTACCCAGTGTAAAGATACCGCTCAGTGAACACCTGCGCAAAGCTCCTTTCCTGCTGTCAGGTGGTTGTCCAACCCCCCCCCCCCCCCCTCTGTTTTTGAGGGTGTCTCTTGTCTTTGAAGGAGTGGGGCTTCTCCCGGGTCTTGGACTGTGGGACTCAGGACAGTCTTTTTGTTTTTTGTTTTTGTTTTTTTAAAGCGGTCTGGGAGCAGCCCAGGTGAGCTCACCTTTGAATGGAGGATTATGAGAGTCCAGGACTGTGGAACTTTGTGTCAGTCTGAGTCCTCTTCTGACTGATCTGAGATCAGCTCTAAGGGGACGTTGAGTTGGCTTTGAGAGAGGACTCTGTGGGACTGAGGGTCCAGGCCAGTCCTGTTCTGGGATCAGCTCTAACTGGACGTCCGGTTGGCTTTGAGAGAGGACTCGGTGGGACTGAGGGTCCAGGCCAGTCCTGTTCTGGGATCAGCTCTAACCGGACGTCCGGTTGGCTTTGAGAGAGGACTCGGTGGGACTGAGGGTCAGGCCAGTCCTTTTCTGACTGTTCTGGGATCAGCTCTTAAGACGACATGAGGCATGTGTGTGACCCCACAAAACGGGACCCCAGGCCCTGCTCAAAAACTGTCCAATCAGGTGTCCCGTGTTCGTCTGGGAGGGTGTGTGTGGGGTAAACGGTACATGTAAGTGATTAAATGAGACCAATAAACTATTTTGTATGTTTTTTTTGTGTCTCTTTTTTTTAAAGCCATCTAACCTTTCCACCCCCTTTGAAACATGGTTATAAATATCTTTGTTCATTGATGGAGGAATAATTTTTGGTTCTGTGATTGTTGTGAAAGTGCTGCCATCTATTGACCTTTTCCAAAAGTGTCTGGTACCCTGAGGTTAAGAGTGGTGGTCGTCAGAATAATATGCAATAGTCAAAAAAAATACACATGTATATTTTGCAATATTTCTTTAATCATTTGAAGAGCTAGAGCTCAGCATTGAACTTTATGACAGGGCAAAAGGACATCTTTATGGACTTCTGCTCTTGATCATTTCTGCTGTTCTGCTCTTAGTTATCTAAATATCCCAGTCATTTCTGACCTGATATTTCCATTGAATTCTGGATTTTTGCTGTTAATTAAAAAACCCAATCACTTATGATCTGATACACATGCTACTAGCAATTTTTTGGTTCATTCAAAATCATTAACAAACCCATGTCCTAACCTTTCTTCAAGCTGCTAAACACAACGGTAAACTTGCCTCAACCCTCAGACTTACCGTTTTCCTAACCCTAACCCTAACCCTAACCGAACCCTAGATTGAGCCCTAAACCCTAATTGAAGCCATTGGTACCTTTGAAAACATTAGAAAACTCATTTAAAAAAGATGTAAAACAAGGTAAATATCATGAATACTATAATACAAATGCAAAATAATATGTTTGAGGTCATTTAAAAAAACAAAAAAGTTTTACCTAAAAAATATGCATTTATTAGAAATTTTGTACGGTCATAGGTACACATGCTAGTAGAGAAATTTTTTTATTAATTCAAAATCATTACCAAACCCATGTCCTAACCTTTCTTCAAGCTGCTAAACACAACCGTAAACTTGCCTCAACCCTCAGACTTACCGTTTTCCTAACCCTAACCCTAACCCTAACCCTAACCCTAGCTGAACCCTAGTTTGAGCCCAAACCCTAATTGAAGCCATTGGTACATTTGAAAACATCAGAAAACCCATTTAAAATAGATGGAAAACAAGGTAAATATCATGAATACTATAATACAAATGGAAAATAATATGTATGAGGTCATTAAAATAACAAAAATGATCTCCCTAAAAAAACATGCATTTATTAGACATTTTCTGTGGTCATAGGGCCACATGCTAGTAGAGAATTTTTTTCATTCATTCAAAATCATTACCAAACCCATGTCCCAACCTTTCTTCAAGCTGCTAAACACAACCGTAAACTTGCCTCAACCCTCAGACTTACCGTTTTCCTAACCCTAACCCTAACCCTAACCCTAACCCTAGCTGAACCCTAGTTTGAGCCCAAACCCTAATTGAAGCCATTGGTACATTTGAAAACATCAGAAAACCCATTTAAAATAGATGGAAAACAAGGTAAATATCATGAATACTATAATACAAATGGAAAATAATATGTATGAGGTCATTAAAATAACAAAAATGATCTCCCTAAAAAAACATGCATTTATTAGACATTTTCTGTGGTCATAGGGCCACATGCTAGTAGAGAATTTTTTTCATTCATTCAAAATCATTACCAAACCCATGTCCCAACCTTTCTTCAAGCTGCTAAACACAACCGTAAACTTGCCTCAACCCTCAGACTTACCGTTTTCCTAACCCTAACCCTAACCCTAACCCTAGCTGAACCCTAGTTTGAGCCCAAACCCTAATTGAGGCCATTGGTACCTTTGAAAACATCAGAAAACCCATCTAAAATAGATGGATAACAAGGTAAATATCATGAATACTATAATACAAATGCAAAATAATATGTATGAGGTCATTTAAATAACAAAAATGTTCTCCATAAAAAAACATGCATTTATTAGACATTTTGGATGGCCATAGGTACACATGCTACTAGAGAAATTTTATTATTCATTCAAAATCATTACCAAACCCATGTCCTAACCTTTCTTCAAGCTGCTAAACACAACCGTAAACTTGCCTCAACCCTCAGACTTACTGTTTTCCTAACCCTAACCCTAACCCTAACCCTAGCTGAACCCTAGTTTGAGCCCTAAACCCTAATTGAAGCCATTGGCACCTTTGAAAACACCAGAAATCCCATTTAAAATTGATGGAAAACAAGGTAAATATCATTAATACAATAATACAAATGGAAAATAATATGTACGAGGTCATTAAAATAACAAAAATGTTCTCCCTAAAAAAACATGCATTTATTACACATTTTCTGTGGTCATAGGTACACATGCTAGTAGAGAATTTTTTTTCATTCATTCAAAATCATTACCAAACCCATGTCCTAACCTTTCTTCAAGCTGCTAAACACAACGGTAAACTTGCCTCAACCCTCAGACTTACCGTTTTCCTAACCCTAACCCTAACCCTAACCCAAGCTGAACCCTAGATTGAGCCCTAAACCCTAATTGAAGCCATTGGTACCTTTGAAAACATTAGAAAACTCATTTAAAATAGATGTAAAACAAGGTAAATATCATGAACACTATAATACAAATGCAAAATAATATGTTTGAGGTCATTTAAAAAAACAAAAAAGTTTTACCTAAAAAATATGCATTTATTAGACATTTTGTACGGTCATAGGTACACATGCTACTAGAGAAATTTTTTTATTAATTCAAAATCATTACCAAACCCATGTCCTAACCTTTCTTCAAGCTGCTAAACACAACCGTAAACTTGCCTCAACCCTCAGACTTACCGTTTTCCTAACCCTAACCCTAACCCTAACCCTAGCTGAACCCTAGATTGAGCCCAAACCCTAATTCAAGCCATTGGTACCTTTGAAAACATCAGAAAACCCATTTAAAATAGATGGAAAACAAGGTAAATATCATGAATACAATAATACAAATGCAAAATAATATGTATGAGGTCATTTAAATAACAAAAATGTTCTCCATAAAAAAACATGCATTTATTAGACATTTTGGATGGCCATAGGTACACATGCTGGTAGAGAAATTTTTTTATTAATTCAAAATCATTACCAAACCCATGTCCTAACCTGTCTTCAAGCTGCTAAACACAACGGTAAACTTGCCTCAACCCTCAGACTTACCGTTTTCCTAACCCTAACCCTAACCCTAGCTGAACCCTAGATTGAGCCCAAACCCTAATTGAAGCCATTGGTACATTTGAAAACATCAGAAAACCCATTTAAAATAGATGGAAAACAAAGTAAATATCATGAATACTATAATACAAATGGAAAATAATACGTATGAGGTCATTTAAAAAAACAAAAAAGTTTTACCTAAAAAATATGCATTTATTAGACATTTTGTACGGTCATAGGTACACATGCTACTAGAGAAATTTTTTTAATAATTCAAAATCATTACCAAACCCATGTCCTAACCTTTCTTCAAGCTGCTAAACACAACCGTAAACTTGCCTCAACCCTCAGACTTACCGTTTTCCTAACCCTAACCCTAACCCTAACCCTAGCTGAACCCTAGTTTGAACCCAAACCCTAATTGAAGCCATTGGTACATTTGAAAACATCAGAAAACTCATTTAAAATTGATGGAAAACAAGGTAAATATCATGAATACTATAATACAAATGCAAAATAATATGGATGAGGTCATTTAAATAACAAAAATGTTCTCCATAAAAAAACATGCATTTATTTTGGATGGCCATAGGTACAGATGCTACTAGAGAAATTTTTTTATTCATTCAAAATCATTACCAAACCCATGTCCTAACCTTTCTTCAAGCTGCTAAACACAACGGTAAACTTGCCTCAACCCTCAGACTTACCGTTATCCTAACCCTAACCCTAACACTAACCCTAGCTGAACCCTAGTTTGAACCCAAACCCTAATTGAAGCCATTGGTACATTTGAAAACATCAGAAAACCCATTTGAAATTGATAGAAAACAATGTAAATATCATGAATACTATAATACAAATGCAAAATAATATGTTTGAGGTCATTTAAAAAAACAAAAAAGTTTTTCCTAAAAAATATGCATTTATTAGACATTTTGTACGGTCATAGGTACACATGCTACTAGAGAAATATTTTTATTAATTCAAAATCATTACCAAACCCATGTCCTAGCCTTTCATCAAGCTGCTAAACACAACGGTAAACTTGCCTCAACCCTCAGACTTACCGTTTCCCTAACCCTAACCCTAACCCTAACCCTAGCTGAACACTAGTTTGAACCCAAACCCTAATTGAAGCCATTGGTACATTTGAAAACATCAGAAAACTCATTTAAAATTGATGGAAAACAAGGTAAATATCATGAATACTATAATACAAATGCAAAATAATATGTATGAGGTAATTTAAATAACAAAAATGTTCTCCCTAAAAAAACATGTATTTATTAGGCATTTTGGATGGTCATAGGTATGCTTGTAGAGAAATTTTTTTATTAATTCAAAATCATTACCAAACCCATGTCCTAACCTTTCTTCAAGCTGTTAAACACAACGGTAAACGTGCCTCAACCGTGAGACTTACCGTTTTCCTAACCCTAACCCTAACCCTAACCCTAGCTGAACCCTAGATTGAGCCCAAACCCTAATTGAAGCCATTGGTACATTTGAAAACATCAGAAAACCCATTTAAAATAGATGGAAAACAAGGTAAATATCATGAATACTATAATATAAATGGAAAATAATATGTATGAGGCCATTAAAATAACAAAAGTGTTCTCCCTAAAAAAACATGCATTTTATTACACATTTTCAGTGGTCATAGGTACACATGCTAGTAGAGAATTTATTTCATTCATTCAAAATCAGTACCAAACCCATGTCCTAACCTTTCTTCAAGCTGCTAAACACAACGGTAAACTTGCCTCAACCCTCAGACTTACAGTTTTCCTAACCCTAACCCTAACCCTAGCTGAACCCTAGATTGAGCCCTAAACCCTAATTGAAGCCATTGGTACCTTTGAAAACATTAGAGAACTCATTTAAAATAGATGTAAAACAAGGTAAATATCACGAATACTATAATACAAATACAAAATAATATATTTGACGTCATTTAAAAAAAACAAAAAGTTTTACCTAAAAAATATGCATTTATTAGACATTTTGTATAGTCATAGGTACACATGCTAGTAGAGAATTTTTTTCATTCATTCAAAATCAGTACCAAACCCATGTCCTAACCTTTCTTCAAGCTGCTAAACACAACCGTAAACTTGCCTCAACCCTCAGACTTACCGTTTTCCTAACCCTAACCCTAACCCTAACCCTAGCTGAACCCTAGTTTGAACCCAAACCCTAATTGAAGCCATTGGTACATTTGAAAACATCAGAAAACCCATTTAAAATGGATGGAAAACAAGGTAAAGATCATAAATACTATAATACAAATGCAAAGCAATATGTTAGATGACATTTTAAAAAAAATGTTTTACCTAAAAAATATGTATTTATTAGACATTTTGGATGGTCATAGGTACACATGCTAGTAGAGAAATTTTTTTATTCATTCAAAATCATTACCAAACCCATGTCCTAACCTTTCTTCAAGCTGCTAAACACAACCGTAAACTTGCCTCAACCCTCAGACATGCCGTTTTCCTAACCCTAACCCTAGCTGAACCTTAGTTTGAGCCCAAACCCTAATTGAAGCCATTGGTACATTTGAAAACATCAGAAAACCCATTTAAAATAGATGGAAAACAAGGTAAATATCATGAATACTATAATACAAATGCAAAATAATATGTATGAGGTCATTAAAATAACAAAAATGTTCTCCATAAAAAAACATGCATTTATTAGACATTTTGGATGGTCATAGGTACACATGCTACTAGAGAAATATTTTTATTCATTCAAAATCATTACCAAACCCATGTCCTAACCTTTCTTCAAGCTGCTAAACACAACGGTAAACTTGCCTCAACGCTCAGACTTACCGTTTTCCTAACCCTAACCCTAACCCTAACCCTAGCTGAACCCTAGATTGAGCCCAAACCCTAATTCAAGCCATTGGTACATTTGAAAACATCAGAAAACCCATTTAAAATAGATGGAAAACAAAGTAAATATCATGAATACTATAATACAAATGGAAAATAATATGTATGAGGTCATTTAAAAAAACAAAAAAGTTTTACCTAAAAAATATGCATTCATTAGGCATTATGTATGGTAATAGGTACACATGCTAGTAGAGAATTTTTTTCATTCATTCAAAATCAGTACCAAACCCATGTCCTAACCATTCTTCAAGCTGCTAAACACAACCGTAAACTTGCCTCAACCCTCAGACTTACCATTTTCCTAACCCTAACCCTAACCCTAACCCTAGCTGAACCCTAGATTGAGCCAAAACCCTAATTTAGAAGCCATTGGTACCTTTGAAAACATCAGAAAAACCATTTAAAAATGATGGAAAACAAGGTAAATATCATGAATACTATAATACAAATGCAAAATAATATGTATGAGGTCATTTAAATAACAAAAATGTTCTCCCTAAAAAAACATGCATTTATTAGGCATTTTGCATGGTCATAGGTATGCTGGTAGAGAATATTTTTTATTAATTCAAAATCATTACCAAACCCATGTCCTAACCTTTCTTCAAGCTGCTAAACACAACGGTAAACTTGCCTCAACCCTCAGACTTACCATTTTCCTAACCCTAACCCTAACCCTAGCTGAACCCTAGTTTGAACCCAAACCCTAATTCAAGCCATTGGTACATTTGAAAACATCAGAAAACTCATTTAAAATAGATGTAAAACAAGGTAAATATCATGAACACTATAATAGAAATGGAAAATAATATGTATGAGGTCATTAAAATAAGAAAAATGTTCTCCCTAAAAAAACATGCATTTATTACACATTTTCTGTGGTCATAGGGACACATGCTAGTAGAGAATTTTTTTCATTCATTCAAAATCATTACCAAACCCATGTCCCAACCTTTCTTCAAGCTGCTAAACACAACCGTAAACTTGCCTCAACCCTAAGACTTACCGTTTTCCTAACCCTAACCCTAACCCAAACCCTAGCTGAACCCTAGATTGAGCCCAAACCCTAATTGAAGCCATTGGTACATTTGAAAACATCAGAAAACCCATTTAAAATAGATGGAAAACAAGGTAAATATCATGAATACTATAATACAAATGCAAAATAATATGTATGAGGTCATTTAAATAACAAAAATGTTCTCCATAAAAAAACATGCATTTATTAGACATTTTGGATGGCCACAGGTACACATGCTACTAGAGAAATTTTTTTATTCATTCAAAATCATTACCAAACCCATGTCCTAACCTTTCTTCAAGCTGCTAAACACAACCGTAAACTTGCCTCAACCCTCAGACTTACCGTTTTCCTAACCCTAACCCTAACCCTAACCCTAGCTGAACCCTACATTGAGCCCTAAACCCTAATTGAAGCCATTGGTACCTTTGAAAACATTAGAAAACTCATTTAAAATAGATGTAAAACAAGGTAAATATCATGAATACTATAATACAAATGCAAAATAATATGTATGAGGTCATTTAAATAACAAAAATGTTCTCCCTAAAAAAACATGCATTTATTAGGCATTTTGCATGGTCATAGGTATGCTGGTAGAGAATATTTTTTATTAATTCAAAATCATTACCAAACCCATGTCCTAACCTTTCTTCAAGCTGCTAAACACAACGGTAAACTTGCCTCAACCCTCAGACTTACCGTTTTCCTAACCCTAACCCTAACCCTAACCCTAGCTGAACCCTAGTTTGAGCCAAAACCCTAATTGAAGCCATTGGTACATTTGAAAACATCAGAAAACCCATTTAAAATAGATGGAAAACAAGGTAAATATCATGAATACTATAATAGAAATGGAAAATAATATGTATGAGGTCATTAAAATAAGAAAAATGTTCTCCCTAAAAAAACATGCATTTATTACACATTTTCTGTGGTCATAGGTACACATGCTAGTAGAGAATTTTTTTATTAATTCAAAATCATTACCAAACCCATGTCCTAACCTTTCTTCAAGCTGCTAAACACAACCGTAAACTTGCCTCAACCCTCAGACTTACCGTTTTCCTAACCCTAACCCTAACCCTAACCCTAGCTGAACCCTAGTTTGAACCCAAACCCTAATTGAAGCCATTGGTACATTTGAAAACATCAGAAAACCCATTTAAAATAGATGGAAAACAAGGTAAATATCATGAATACTATAATACAAATGCAAAATAATATGTATGAGGTCATTTAAATAACAAAAATGTTCTCCATAAAAAAACATGCATTTATTAGACATTTTGGATGGCCACAGGTACACATGCTACTAGAGAAATTTTTTTATTCATTCAAAATCATTACCAAACCCATGTCCTAACCTTTCTTCAAGCTGCTAAACACAACGGTAAACTTGCCTCAACCCTCAGACTTACCGTTTTCCTAACCCTAACCCTAACCCTAACCCTAGCTGAACCCTACATTGAGCCCTAAACCCTAATTGAAGCCATTGGTACCTTTGAAAACATTAGAAAACTCATTTAAAATAGATGTAAAACAAGGTAAATATCATGAATACTATAATACAAATGCAAAATAATATGTATGAGGTCATTTAAATAACAAAAATGTTCTCCCTAAAAAAACATGCATTTATTAGGCATTTTGCATGGTCATAGGTATGCTGGTAGAGAATATTTTTTATTCATTCAAAATCATTACCAAACCCATGTCCTAACCTTTCTTCAAGCTGCTAAACACAACCGTAAACTTGCCTCAACCCTCAGACTTACCGTTTTCCTAACCCTAACCCTAACCCTAACCCTAGCTGAACCCTAGTTTGAGCCAAAACCCTAATTGAAGCCATTGGTACATTTGAAAACATCAGAAAACCCATTTAAAATAGATGGAAAACAAGGTAAATATCATGAATACTATAATAGAAATGGAAAATAATATGTATGAGGTCATTAAAATAAGAAAAATGTTCTCCCTAAAAAAACATGCATTTATTACACATTTTCTGTGGTCATAGGTACACATGCTAGTAGAGAATTTTTTTATTAATTCAAAATCATTACCAAACCCATGTCCTAACCTTTCTTCAAGCTGCTAAACACAACCGTAAACTTGCCTCAACCCTCAGACTTACCGTTTTCCTAACCCTAACCCTAACCCTAACCCTAGCTGAACCCTAGTTTGAACCCAAACCCTAATTGAAGCCATTGGTACATTTGAAAACATCAGAAAACCCATTTAAAATAGATGGAAAACAAGGTAAATATCATGAATACTATAATACAAATGCAAAATAATATGTATGAGGTCATTTAAATAACAAAAATGTTCTCCATAAAAAGACATGCATTTATTAGACATTTTGGATGGCCACAGGTACACATGCTACTAGAGAAATTTTTTTATTCATTCAAAATCATTACCAAACCCATGTCCTAACCTTTCTTCAAGCTGCTAAACACAACCGTAAACTTGCCTCAACCCTCAGACTTACCGTTTTCCTAACCCTAACCCTAACCCTAACCCTAGCTGAACCCTACATTGAGCCCTAAACCCTAATTGAAGCCATTGGTACCTTTGAAAACATTAGAAAACTCATTTAAAATAGATGTAAAACAAGGTAAATATCATGAATACTATAATACAAATGCAAAATAATATGTATGAGGTCATTTAAATAACAAAAATGTTCTCCCTAAAAAAACATGCATTTATTAGGCATTTTGCATGGTCATAGGTATGCTGGTAGAGAATATTTTTTATTAATTCAAAATCATTACCAAACCCATGTCCTAACCTTTCTTCAAGCTGCTAAACACAACGGTAAACTTGCCTCAACCCTCAGACTTACCGTTTTCCTAACCCTAACCCTAACCCTAACCCTAGCTGAACCCTAGTTTGAGCCAAAACCCTAATTGAAGCCATTGGTACATTTGAAAACATCAGAAAACCCATTTAAAATAGATGGAAAACAAGGTAAATATCATGAATATTAGAAATGGAAAATAATATGTATGAGGTCATTAAAATAACAAAAATGTTCTCACTAAAAAAATATGCATTTATTACACATTTTCTGTGGTCATAGGTACACATGCTAGTAGAGAATTTTTTTCATTCATTCAAAATCAGTACCAAACCCATGTCCTAACCTTTCTTCAAGCTGCTAAACACAACGGTAAACTTGCCTCAACCCTCAGACTTACCGTTTTCCTAAGCCTAACCCTAACCCTAACCCTAGCTGAACCCTAGATTGAGCCCTAAACCTTAATTGAAGCCATTGGTACCTTTGAAAACATTAGAAAACTCATTTAAAATAGATGTAAAACAAGGTAAATATCATGAATACTACAATACAAATGCAAAATAATATGTTTGAGGTCATTTAAAAAAACAAAAAAGTTTTACCTAAAAAATATGCATTTATTAGACATTATGTATGGTAATAGGTACACATGCTAGTAGAGAAATTTTTTTCATTCATTCAAAATCATTACCAAACCCATGTCCTAACCATTCTTCAAGCTGCTAAACACAACGGTAAACTTGCCTCAACCCTCAGACTTACCGTTTTCCTAACCCTAACCCTAACCCTAACCCTAGCTGAACCCTAGTTTGAACCCAAACCCTAATTCAAGCCATTGGTACATTTGAAAACATCAGAAAACTCATTTAAAATAGATGTAAAACAAGGTAAATATCATGAACACTATAATACAAATGCAAAATAATATGTATGAGGTCATTAAAATAACAAAAATGTTCTCCTTAAAAAAACATGCATTTATTACACATTTTCTGTGGTCATAGGGACACATGCTAGTAGAGAATTTTTTTCATTCATTCAAAATCATTACCAAACCCATGTCCCAACCTTTCTTCAAGCTGCTAAACACAACCGTAAACTTGCCTCAACCCTCAGACTTACCGTTTTCCTAACCCTAACCCTAACCCTAACCCTAGCTGAACCCTAGATTGAGCCCAAACCCTAATTGAAGCCATTGGTACATTTGAAAACATCAGAAAACCCATTTAAAATAGATGAAAAACAAGGTAAATATCATGAATACTATAATACAAATGCAAAATAATATGTATGAGGTCATTTAAATAACAAAAATGTTCTCCATAAAAAAACATGCATTTATTAGACATTTTGGATGGCCATAGGTACACATGCTACTAGAGAAATTTTTTTATTCATTCAAAATCATTACCAAACCCATGTCCTAACCTTTCTTCAAGCTGCTAAACACAACGGTAAACTTGCCTCAACCCTCAGACTTACCGTTTTCCTAACCCTAACCCTAACCCTAGCTGAACCCTAGATTGAGCCCTAAACCCTAATTGAAGCCATTGGTACCTTTGAAAACATTAGAAAACTCATTTAAAATAGATGTAAAACAAGGTAAATATCATGAATACTATAATACAAATGCAAAATAATATGTTTGAGGTCATTTAAAAAAACAAAAAAGTTTTACCTAAAAAATATGCATTTATTAGACATTTTGTACGGTCATAGGTACACATGCTACTAGAGAATTTTTTTTATTAATTCAAAATCATTACCAAACCCATGTCCTAACCTTTCTTCAAGCTGCTAAACACAACCGTAAACTTGCCTCAACCCTCAGACTTACCGTTTTCCTAACCCTAACCCTAACCCTAGCTGAACCCTAGTTTGATCCCAAACCCTAATTTAGAAGCCATTGGTACCTTTGAAAACATCAGAAAACCCATTTAAAATTGATGGAAAACAAGGTAAATATCATGAATACTATAATACAAATGCAAAGCAATATGTTTGAGGTCATTTAAAAAAAAAAATGTTTTACCTAAAAAAACATGCATTTATTAGACATTTTGTATGGTCATAGGTACACATGCTAGTAGAGAATTTTTTTCATTCATTCAAAATCATTACCAAACCCCATGTCCTAACCTTTCTTCAAACTGCTAAACACAACGGTAAACTTGCCTCAACCCTCAGACTTACCGTTTTCCTAACCCTAACCCTAGCTGAACCCTAGTTTGACCCCTAAACCCTAACTGAAGCCATTGGCACCTTTGAAAACACCAGAAATCCCATTTAAAATTGATGGAAAACAAGGTAACTATCATTAATACAATAATACAAATGCAAAATAATATGTTTGAGGTCATGTAAGTAAACTTTAATGAGTAATAATAATGGTAATTATTTACCATTTACCATTTACCATTAATAATAATATAAAAAGTTATTTTTACTGCATTTTTCTGACTCATAAATGTCAATGTTTTTTTGAATTAAATCAGATAGATGATGAAAACTCTTCATTTATTTTCATCTGGTGTGACAGTGAAAATAAAGGAGTTGACATACAGGTTTGAACGTCTACTTTTGAGATGGCTTTCTCATTAAAAACAAAAAGTCCTTACTCTGTATAATCCATTCCAGAGTTTAAAAAAAGAACCTATACCAGGTTATTAAATATCTAAACCCATATCTCCCCGGTGAACTCCGCAGCACATTTTAAGCCTTGGTTGTTAATATGTCTGTAATTTATTCACAGTAATAATTTTATCATATCATTCATGGCAAAAAACTTTTAATGTCCTGAACAAATAAATCTGATCTGCTGCCCCAGGATATTGCAACAGCGCACATTTGCATATGTAGTTTAATTGGATTGTGAACACTTGAAAATACATTCTGACTGGCTGTATTTATATGATGCATGTTTTTATGCAATCTGATTGGCTGTTTTTATATTGTATACATTTCATGGGCAATCTGATTGGCTTGGAGTAGAGAAGATTTTCAGTGGTCATCTTGAATACTGGCTGTACTTGAATAATGCACATTTTAATATGCAATCTGACTGGCTCTATTTGGCCAGTGGATATATTCATGGGCAACCTGATTAGCCTTAATTGGACAGAGCACATTTGCATATGCAATCTGACTGGCTCCATTTGGCCAGTGCTCATTTGCATATGTAAATTGATTGGCCCAGATGTCTAGCAGGCAGCAGATGGGTGAAAGCTTGGATGAGCTGGGCTCACCGCAGTAGGCAAACTTGAGGGAGAGCACGCAGCTCTCGTGGAGGTGCAGCTGGTACTTGTCGGGTTTGGAGACGTGCAGCACCTCCACGTTGCTGCTCTCCATCCCCACGGCCAGCCACTCCCCTGTGGGACAGTACCCCAGAGAGAAGATCTGGAAGGAGGGAGAGAAGGAGGGAGGAGCAATTAGAGGATGAGTGGAGGAGAGGGGCAAAACAAAAACATCTGAGGATGAGCAGCAACACAACAAGCATCTTCACTATCAGACAAGCAGCTACAGCACAGTATGGTGTAACGCTATGAGTGCAAGCCAATCTATCAGAGACAGACCCAGTACAGACAAAGTATTGCCCCTGTATATTCCCAGTACAGTCTAGTATATATCCCCAGAGTAGACTTTACATAACACCAGTATATCCCCAGTACAGACCAGTATAACACCAGTATATGAACATTTACAAACACACTGTAGTGCTGACTCTAAGGATCAACACTAACACTGAGGCACTGGCGCTAAGAATTAACACTAACGCTAATAGCGACCACCAGCAATGCGGGGGAGGTGACACTGCACATTAGCGCCGAAGAAGACTGAGACTGACTCACATAAACAGAGGCCTTTTCACCGGCGGCGGTGTGGAAACAGCGTCGCAGACGGTGACGTCTCACCGCTGCCTGCCCGAGGTGAGCGAGCTGTTAATTATAAAAATTACTCTGCGGATTAAAATACGAATTCAGACTCGCAGCTCCACGCCCCCGCGGCTCCCAGGCGAGAGCACGACTCACACGGCACCCGCGGGTGAAACATTAATCAGCAAATTACAGGCATTCATTTATTTTTAAAAATGTTCTGTTCATGACGGAGTCTACGTCCAGTTAGAGAATTTCAAAGTTCAAGACTGTCGACACCTGACAAGTTTAACTCATTCGTTTTATTTTAGAAAGAGAGGGTTTTATTTTTTTATTCAACGCCTTCAGTTTTAATGTATTATGTTTTAATGTATTAATGTATTAACCTCATGTTTTAATGTATTAACCTCTTGTACTGAGGCCAAAAAATTTGAATTAAATTAAGTCCAGAAATTAGGAAAGAAATGCACATTTGTTTTTAAAACTCTTGCTATTTCTTTTTTAGTTTTCATTGTGCATCATTGATATCTGTAATACTATAATTTGGGTATTTATTTTTGAACACTTCCCCTTTAGCCATCTGCACCTCAATAAGATTTTCAGGTAGAATGAAGGGTTGATACCATTTAAAACCTTGGGGGGGGGGGGGGGGATCATACGCACCTTTCAGTACCACATTCCATACAGTGCGTGTCTAGTTTTGCTTGTGTTGCCAATAACATTAAGCTCAAAAGTGATGATCTCAGATCAGATTTTAAAGATCCAGAAATTAAATGATTATTTTAAGACACAAAATTCCAGAGTGGGAAAAAAAAAGGACATGAAAGTAATTTCAATATGAGTTTATACAGTCATGATAACAGCAGTGCGTTCACAGACAGCACTGTGACAGAACAGAATGAACGGTCGACCCCGCCCCCCCCCCCACCACCCCCCGGCCCCCCCCGGCCCCCCTGGCCCCCCCCCGGCCCCCCCGACATGATTGTGAAGTATCACCTCTCAGGGACGAGCGTATTTCACAGATTAATTTGGGAGAGGCACAGAGCGCGTAATTCAGCGGGACGGAAATCGAAGCTGAAGGGATCTGTTCCAGCCCAAAATGGATTCATCGGGATCTGAAGGTGCCTCCGGGGGCTTTTGGCACTTTTGGGCTCGTTGAGATAGGCACGCCGGGTCATTACCGTACGTGTGTGTGTGTGTGTGTGTGTGTGATTATGGGACCATTTCTCCCGTATTTCAAAGCATTTTATCCTTAATTTCATTAGCCAAATGTAAGTCGAGCAGCGCTGACTTTTCTCTATCAGTTTCTTGTGGGAAACTGAAGAGCAGCCCCTCTTTGTGGTTAGATTGTATCGGGCCTTAAATGTAAAGCTGACCTGCGGGGTCTGGCTCGATTTCGTTTCAGTTCACCTCACTGGACACGCCCACCTCCAGGGTGTCCTCACTTTTGCCTCCATCGCTGTCCTGTGGGACACACACACACGCGCACGCACGCACACACGCACGCATGCACACACGCACACACGCATACACACGCACGCACACACAGCACACACACACACACGCACGCACGCACACACAGCACACACACACACAGCACATACACACACAGTGCGTATACACACACACACACACACACACACATACACAGAGAGTTGATAAACACACAAACACACACACACGCGTCTGTGATATGCTCGTCATTTCAGACTCACATCTGCCTGGAAGGAGAGTCTCAAAGATGACATCATCCATCACAAGAGCAAGGAAGTCCGGGACATGAGCCCTGTATCCACGGTGACAAAGGAAGATGGTGCTGACTGACAGTGCGTGCAGGCTTATGAACATGCAGTGCACATGCTCTATACACTCCCACACACTCTCTCTCACATACACACACACACACACACTCTCTCTCTCACACACACACTCTCTCACACACGCACACGCACACACAGACACTCACTCTCACACTCACACGCACGCACACACCCACACACTCTCTCTCTCACGTACGCACACACACACGTGTGCACACACACACACACACACACACGCACGCACACACACACTCTCTCTCTCACGTACGCACACACACACACACACACACACACGCACGCACACACACACCGTGGAAATGAGCCATGCGCCACAGGCTATTCGCACAGCCATTGTGGTCAGAGGCACAGAAAGATTCAATAAAAGCGGGGATTTATTTTTTCTCCCTTCTTCAATTTCACCCTTTTAAATTTATCCCTCCACTCCACTCACTCTATCTCTCTCTCTCTCCCCCCTCTCTCTCTGTGAGCCAGCTGGCACAATGCCAAACCCCCCCATCACCCCCCCCCACCCCGCCCCCCACCCCCCGCCCCCCAACTTCCATATGCACAGGATAGATTTGGGGTACAGAAACAGGTGAAGCCCACACACTCAGAGACACACACCAGAAGAACCATACAAAAAACAGAAAATGGAGGTGAACAAAGTAAAATAAAACGTGGGACCCAGGAGTGCCAGGGGAGGTGCATCTCAAGTGCGCCAACATTTCGGTGAAGTCGCTCACCGTGATGTAGTGCCTCCG
This sequence comes from Anguilla pacifica, assembly GCA_039654925.1. Lineage (NCBI taxonomy): Eukaryota > Metazoa > Chordata > Actinopteri > Anguilliformes > Anguillidae > Anguilla > Anguilla pacifica. The sequence continues at coordinate 4,908,904 of CM077289.1, forward strand.
CATCTCTGCCTTCCCATTGGCCAGCTTCTCGCAGACCGGCTTCAGGCTGCAGGAACACCGAGAGCTCTCACACACACCTGTGAGTGCACCTGTGCCGGGCCTACCTGCGGTATCAGGTCTAACTGTAGTGTGGCCTGCCTGTGGTAACAAAGGAATCAAAGGAAACTCACCCCCCCCCCCACCTCCCCAAAACCCTAATTCAGCCTGCACCGTCAAACTAGGGGCAGCTGCTGAAAAGCCTTCAAGTGCAAATTGAACATTCCTCAGTTGCCCCTCTGCACCCACCGCCTCCTTTTTTCGATTAGTCCAGTGAGTGCACCAGCTGCTGGGCAGAGATGGTCAGGTGCAGGGTTACTTAGACGTGTGGAACAGTCGTGCCCGTGTCCCCTAAATCAATCAGCAAGTGCACACTGTGTATTGCCAATGGGGATCCTAAATAAATAAATAAACAAATAAATAAGTACAATTTAGTTGCCAAGGATACAGCTGTGGCATCACCTGTACCCACAAGCCACTCGTAGGACTCCTACCCTGGATGCTGGTACAGACCTGAGAAGGATCACATGGGGATAGTGGGAGAGATATAGAAGACTCCATTGACCACAATACTGCATGACACTCTCTTTGTGCATATGGGCACAAAGAGAGGACAATGCAACCGTCAGACAGGAAGAGGACGTCCTGAACCTGAGAAGGAATCTAAATTATTTGAAGGGGTGGGGCAGGAGGACAGACAGAGGGACACCATACCTGTTTCGGGGTAGGGGGGGGAGTGGGGGCGGCAAAGTATCATCCACACGAGTTAATCACAGCACGTAACAAACACCACAAATCATTACACCCTCTGCCGTCTGTCAGGATGTAAACTAGCTCGTCGCTAATTACAAGGGGAAGATCTCATGCAGGAACATGGACCTGTCTGGAGGGAGAGCTGGACACAGACATAATCACAATCACATCTGGTGGAATCACAACGATCCAGCTGCACACAGGGGCTGCTACAAGTGATCACTGAGGCACTGGGGTTGATCGCAGCTGGAATAAGTCCCAGCAACTCAAACATTGCCAACTGCGTAGACAAACTCAAAGCACTGGACAGGCCTGATCCTCAGACGCATTATGATGTCAACAGCCATTGCCCCTGAAACTATACTCAGAGGCATCAGCTGAGCTCTCTCTCTTAAAAGCCATACTCTCTGGCATTGTGACATCATCAGCAGAGCTCTCTTTCTTAAAAGCCATACTCTCTGGCATTGTGACATCATCAGCGGAGCTCAGTCTCAAGCAATACTCTCTGGCATTGTGACATCATCAGCTGAGCTCTCTCTCAAGCCATACTCTCTGGCATTGTGACATCACCAGCAGAGCTCAGTCTCAAGCAATACTCTCTGGCATTGTGACATCATCAGCTGAGCTCTCTCTCTCTCAAGCCACGCTCTCTGACACTGTGACATCATTGGCCAAGCTCTCAAGTCCTACTCATACCTTAGAACAACAACTCTGGGACCTCGTCCAGTAAAAGCAGTCACAACAAACACCCAACCACAACTTCCCCCTGGCCGGGTTCTGCTGTGGTTTCTCCACTGACCCAAAGGCTGCCATTACTGGGTTTGACAGCGCTGATTGGCAGCTGTAAACTGTTGCGCACAGCAACGCCAAGAACCAGCCGCAGGACGACCAGCAAATGGCAGTCTGCTTGTGTTTAAATAGTCCCTAAAATCTATTGAGTTTTAATTTAGTGAAAACCCAGCCAGACACTGGAAGCCAGAAAGTTATTTTATTTCTATACACACAAGCACACACACACACACACACACACACACACAGCATTGTACTGCTATACTTGCGAGGACTTCCGACTGATTTCCATTGACTACATTCATTCCGTAACCTCTAACCCTAACCCTAACCCCAACCACTACATGCCTAACCCTAACCTTAACCTTAACCTAATTCTAACCCCAACCCTAAGTCCCAACCTTAAAACAGCCTCTTGAAAAGTGAGCACCAGCAAAATGTCCTCATTTTCTGTAATTTTCCTCATCTTTCTATCCTTGTGAGGACATTTGGTTCTCACAAAGATAGTGGTAAATGGTAAATGGTAGTAGTACAAGTCCACGCACACACGCACACACAAAGTGCAGATAGAATGTTGTCTGCTATTTTCTGGCATAAAATAAAACCAAAGACAGATCTGAAGCCAAATATTCATTAATTCAGGCACACACTCACACACTCTCTCTCTCTCTCTCTCTCTCTCTCTCTCTCTCACACACACACACACACACACACACGTGGCTGACCCCTGACGTGTGTCTGAGCAGATTGACGGACGAATTCAGGGTTTCAGAGATTGACCAGCTGTGAGGGACAGTAAGGCACCCCCAAATATTCACACGCTGTGACTCAGATACACTGTGCTGCTCAGTAACTGTGACTCAGATACACTGTGCTGCTCAGTAACTGTGACTCAGACATGCTGTGCTGCTCAGTCACTGTGACTCAGATACACTGTGCTGCTCAGTAACTGTGACTCTGACGTGCTGTGCTGCTCAGTAACTGTGACTCTGACGTGCTGTGCTGCTCAGTAACTGTGACTCAGACATGCTGTGCTGCTCAGTAACTGTGACTCAGACGTGCTGTGCTGCTCAGTAACTGTGACTCTGACGTGCTGTGCTGCTCAGTAACTGTGACTCTGACGTGCTGTGCTGCTCAGTAACTGTGACTCAGACATGCTGTGCTGCTCAGTAACTGTGACTCAGACGTGCTGTGCTGCTCAGTAACTGTGACTCAGACATGCTGTGCTGCTCAGTAACTGTGACTCAGACGTGCTGTGCTGCTCAGTAACTGTGACTCATACACTCTCCACTCTTCAAAGAGCTCCATATCTGACACAGGCTCACAGAGACTCTGACGTGTTGAGGAGCCTTCAGTCGCTCTGACTCACCTGCGCTCTCCGCTGTGAAGACCAGGCTTCCTCTGAGCGATGGTGGGTGAGCCCGAATATTTACAGAGTGACCCACGGGCAAGCCTTTACACTGCTCCAGGACCCCCTCCTGCCTCACCCCCCCCCCCCCACCCCACCCCACCCTGCCCCGATCTCTTTACCACCCCTACTCTGAATAACACCCCCCAGCACAGGGGATAGGGGGGGTTTGAAATGACAGGCAGAATAAACTCTCACCCCAATAAAGGCCCCCACCCCATCACCACCACCCCCACCCCAAACTTCTCTGAGCAGACACATCTTAGCCTAGTGAGTGCTACACCACCATGGACACACACACACACACACATAGACACACGCACACACGCACACACAAACTCACACACGCACACAAATCGACACTGAACTTAGACAACCTTAACTGAAGCATCACACCTATCAAGGTTTGTAAATTAATCTGCAATTATCACACTCACCCCGAAAATTTCATCCTCCCGCCAGACTAACAGACTGTGAATTTTATCATTTAAATTGGGAGGCGGGGGGGGGGGGGGGGGGTTGTAGGGGGGGCCCCCACCTGAGGCAGTGAACAGACACGGCCGCCTGTGACTGTGGTCGAAAACGCCTCCGATGAGTCTGAGCGATTCTGGCAGCTCAAACCTGGCCTGAATCTCTGAGCAGCATGAGAGAGATCTATTCCTTCATTCCTCCTTTCTGCACTTCCCCCCCTCCCTCCCTCTCTCTCTCTCTCTCTCTCCCTCCCTCCTCCACTTTAATCTTCATTTCTCTTGCCGGAACAGAGAGATGAGGCTCCACTGCTCCCCCTTGCCCCTGATTACTGGAGAGGCTGCACTGCTGAACCTGGCCTACTGGGACCCAATCCCACAGACCCAGTTACCGCCCCCACCCCCACCTTCACCCCCCCATCAGCGGGATGATTTACCTGTTCAGCCCCACAGAGACTCACCTGCTCGGCACGCATCCCGGGGGGGGGGGGGGGGGGGATTTGCAATTCTGTGAATCTTCTTCGTCAAACGGGGCGAGAGGTTCGCCTCCCTGTCAGGCGGGCGAGAGGTCCGCCTCCCTGTCACGCGGGCGAGAGGTCCGCCTCTCTGTCACGCGGGCGAGAGGTCCGCCTCTCTGTCACGCGGGCGAGAGGTCCGCCTCTCTGTCACGCGGGCGAGAGGTCCGCCTCTCTGTCAGGCGGGCGAGAGGTCCGCCTCTCTGTCACGCGGGCGAGAGGTCCGCCTCTCTGTCACGCGGGCGAGAGGTCCGCCTCTCTGTCACGCGGGCGAGAGGTCCGCCTCTCTGTCACGCGGGCGAGAGGTCCGCCTCTCTGTCACGCGGGCGAGAGGTCCGCCTCTCTGTCACGCGGGCGAGAGGTCCGCCTCTCTGTCACGCGGGCGAGAGGTCCGCCTCCCTGTCAGGCGGGCGAGGGACGGGGTCCTCAGGGCCTCAAGCCTTCAGATCTGTGGACCCGGGACTGCCCTTTGAATAAAGAGCCTTTTAATCCGGCACTGAACCCGGATGAAGCCACTGATAAACAGCACCTGCCATTTCTACATCATCTTTAGGTGGGTGGGGTGGGGGGGGGGGGGGTTATGACTACTACACGGCAAAAGGTTCGATGCAAAAAAAAAAAGAGGGGCAGGAATACATCCTGGACGGGTTGCCAGTCCAACACAGGGACATATACCATTCACACACCACTGTGCCTTTTAGGAAAAATTGGTCTTTTTCAGAAGAAAAAAAATTTAAAGAAGAATAAATTAATAAAATGAGATATGTGACCTGCAGAGAATCCATAACTGGTCTCCTCACATTCATTAGCTTGCTTCCGGCAGTTAGTGACAGTTTGTTTGAAGAGAAAAACCCAAATGCTTGGACACTGCTCACTTATTTAAACTAATGAGCTGCTAATTGGGGCATTAAACCTGATGAAGTCTCTGTGATTCCGGATGCATAAACATGCTTCAGCGCAAACACCCAAATGAGACACGCACACGCACACACACTCACACTCTAACACACACACACAGTCTCACACACACACACACACGCACGCGCACGCGCACACATACACACACTCACACTCTAACACATGCACACAGTCTCACACACACACACGCACGCGCACACATACACGCACTCACAGTCTAACACACGCACATGGTTTCTCTCTCACACACACAAACACAAACACACACACGCACACACGCACTCACACACACACACACCTGTCAGCACCTCCCTCTCTTTCTAGATACATCTTCATCTCTCCTTCTCTCTCTCTCACTATCTCCCTCTCTTTCTAGCTGTCTCTCTTTCCCTCACTCCCCCCTCTATTTCTCTATTCCTTTCTCCCTTTCTTTGTAGATATATCTCTATCTCTCTCTGTCTCTCACACTCTCTCCCTTCTCTATTTCTTCATTCCTCTCTCCCTCTCTCTCCCGCACCTCTCAATTTCTTCATTCTTCTGTCCCCCCTCTCTCCCTTACTCCCCTCTCTATTTCTCCATTCCTCTCTCCCTCTCTTTCTAGATACATCTCTATCTCTCTCACACATTCTCTCCCCTCTCTATTTCTTCATTCCTCTCTCCCTCACCTCTCAATTTCTTAATTCCTCTCTCCATCTCTCTCCCTCCTCTTTCCCCTCTCTATTTCTTAATTCCTCTCTCCATCTCTCTCCCTCCTCTTTCCCCTCTCTATTTCTTCATTCCTCTCTCCCTCTCTCTCCCGCACCTCTTAATTTCTTCATTCCTCTCTCCCTCTCTCTCACACACTCTCTCCCCTCTCTATTTCTTTGTTCCTCTCTCGCTCTCTCTCTCCCTCTCTCTGCTCCACTTACAGCCCTTTTCTCACAGTTTCCCCCGGTTACAGCTGCACTAAACATCATTATCTAATTACCAGGATTAGTCAGGTCATTATTCACGCCCCGTTTCCAGCAAACTAACTGCAATAACGAGCAAACAGCTCAGGATCTCAGAGCTACGCCATTACATCACTTCCTATTTATTTCCCAATCCTATAAGAGTGTGTGCGTGTATGTGCGTGCAAGTGTGAGATTGTGTATGTGTGTGTATCTGTCTTGTGTGTATGCGTTTGTGTGTGCGCGCATGAGTATGTGTGCCGTGAGTGTGTGTGCACTGAGCTGTGTGTGTCTGCGTCTGTGTGTGTGTACATGTGTCTATCTGTGTGTGTTTATTCTTTCCTATTTCTCTCAGTTCAAAAATTCAGTGGCGCTTCAGGTACTATTACCAGCAAATGCAGAACATGCAAATGACATATAATACCAGGCTGACTGTAAAACTGTAAGCTATTGTTAAATATGCAGACATAACAAAAATGCTAATAATACTAATAACTCCCCCAATCAACTCACTCTGAGTCTGACATCATATTCTGTCTCTCTCCCCTGACCCCCGCCCTCTCTCGCTCCCTCTCCCTCTCTTTCTCTCTCCCTATCCCTTTCTCTCTCTCTCTCTCTCTCTCTCTCTCTCTCTATCTCTCTCTCTCTCCGGTGTTTGCACAGTGTCTAAGATCAGACACACAGGGAAGTGTAGGGTAGTAATTTCACAGCCAGGCACCCTGCTGGGTTGCCATGTTGGACTCCTTTTGTTGTATCTTACCTTCTAAACAGCGCAGCTGGCTACAGGTCCCGCTGCTCGCGTTCGGTGTTCGACATCCCCCGCCCTTGGAGAGGCACGCGCACACCGCGGAGGTCAGCAATTAGAACGCTTTCCACGCAGCTACGTACAGCGTTTCGCCCCGCAGTCAAGACTGTAGTACATGTACATGGCGAAGATTTGCATGCTTAGGGCGATGTCATTAATACTTCATTTTAAAAAAACAACATTATTTAAAGTCTGAAAAGAATGAATAATAAAAAATATGATATTAAGGAGGAGCCCAGGGCGTCCAGATTGACAGAAACCACGCATAGTGACAGTCGTTCGCTATTTTTAAAATATGTTTTTTTTTTTTTAAACAATGTGTATTGTGAACGTGTACTGTTTTCCACCTGGGCCTCGTTGAAAATATCGCCATCTACTGAAATTTATCAGTGATGACCAACTTTGGACTGTGTTGTTAATTGCTACATTTGTTAATTACTGCTCTGTAGTACAGGCTCATTAATAAATTACCATGTCTTTATAGCCACACCCAATTTTTAAGTACCATAATCTTTCGGCTAAGATTGGCCAACACATCAGAGAAATAATCCCGAGGCCCCCCAAAAACATGTAGGGGTTTAACTAAAAGCTGGTGGAATGGAAGCAGTTTAATATCAACCAGAGGATTGTAAGAAGATATTGGGCAGCACCTGTCTAGATTCGGCATCAAACAAACCTGCCTGTGCGAAAGCTGAAGATAGATGGCCTAGGATCATGCGAACAAACTATATCCCTTCCTCAACTGAAGCGTAGCCTGCAAACCACCGTGTAACTGAACACCTGCACACATACTGTCTGTTTTTCCTCACGTGGCGTCGAAGCAGCCTACAGCTACGGTAGCGAACTCACGAAGATCACCAGGTTAACCTGCTTATAATACTTCATGAACAGGAGCTAACTGCTTTGTTTTTGGCCTTTTCAACAAAAACACGCACGCAAACAAAACTGGACGCGGCCCAACCACAGGTATTTAAGCTACGTATATAAACGTTAAACAAAAAAACAGCTTCAGACAGCTGCACAGTTTTCTGGAATAAGAGACGCGTTAATGACAATATGGATTGTGTGGAAGGAAAGACAGCCATTCACAAGCTTTGCATGCGTTACGTTAAACTTCATCGCTTCTAAACCCCAAGATAGAGCGTTTCATTCCAGTGTTTGAACAATAGCACGCGGAGCCACCTTAAAACTGCGGTTCTCCCGACGCTCTGTGATTGGTCAGATTGATCTGAGACCACGGCCAATAAACAGTACAATGTCCCCACGTTGGGTCGTGACATCACAAAGAAAGCGCACCAATCCTGGCTCACGAGGCCAATGACTGGCTGCGGGGTGATGGAGAAGGAAGCTGACGTCCGTAGGGATTGTGGGCAGTGAAGTTCCAATTGCGCTGCGCTCCCTTTGTCCTACTTTCACTGTCAGTCACGCTACACATGTGAATTCAGCGGTTAACTTCAACCTGTTTGAATCAAATGAGCGGCACAATTACTTTCGCGTGCTTCTTTAAATTAAGTGTTGAAAAGACCCCTCGTTTGTGCGATGTGTGCGAGTGTATGCACATACACAGCTATTGTCATCTACATTTTACCATAAACCATTTTATCAAGGGGAACTCACTCAGTTTTAATAGCCTATGGGCAGGCAAGCAGTTAATTCCCGCGTGCAACGAGCCTGTCAACAGTACTCACCGTTCAAGACGTTCAAGAAGTGTCATGGATTTCTCTCTAAAGAGCGAGTACAGGCCTACTACCACCACCGGCTGCAGCTGTACTTTGCTATGTGACCCCATCATCAGCGCTAAACTCGCCTGTGCCACCAGCCGGGCCAGCTCGAGCAGTCAACGGTTTGCAGCAGAGTTATCAACGGTTATCGATCGCCATTATAGATCGGGCGGTATGCTCCCTGCCGCGGAAACTTGCCCCCTCCCCCGGCGCCATTTCTCACAACTTTCAGGACCGTTACCCGTTTACTATTTCATTTACGAGCTTGCGCAAAAAAAAATAAAAAATAAAATAAAATCAGTCACCAGGCAACAGCATCACATGACAAAACCCTCAGAAAGAGTGGAGGAGGAGAGTAAGAGAGAGTGAGACAGAACCACAGACAGACCACAGACCGACTGCAGTGCACATCACAGAGGCAATGGGCCCAGCCGTGGTGAGCACTCATGGGTACAGACTCACTCCTGAGAACAGACTTACTCATGGGTACAGACCCACTCCTGGACACTGACCCACTCCTGGGCACGGCCACTTTCCTGCACACTGACCTGCTCCTGGGCACTGACCCACTCCTGAGCACAGACCCACTCCTGGGTACAGACCCACTCCTGGACACTGACCCACTCCTGGGCACAGACCCGCTCCTGGGCACAGACCTACCCCTGGGCACAGACTCACTCATGGGCATAGACCCACCCCTGGGCACAGACCCGCTCCTGGGCACAGACCCGCTCCTGGGCACAGACCTACCCCTGGGCACGGACACTCTCCTGGGTCCAGACTCATTCATGGGCATAGACCCACCCCTGGGCACAGACCCATCAGCTCTCTGACTGTACGGTTTAAAAAAAAAAAAACTTTCTATAAGTCATTGCCATTATCATCCACATCACTCTTGTTCTTATTTCCTTTGTGGGGGCGGTGGGGCGGGGCGGGTCGAGGGGGGGTTGACTGTAGTATTGTTTTGTTTTGACAGAGCT
>CM077289.1:4918324-4925824 GCA_039654925.1 Anguilla pacifica
CCTCTCCTCCTCGTTTCCCGATGCACGGGATCGCGTGCGTGCGTGCCGTCGCGCTCGAGCCGAGGTTCTCGCAAGTTCCGCGACGAACGTCAAGCGGCCGACTTCGGCATCCGAGACGAACGTCAGCTGAGGCCTCCCGCCCGCGAAACGCACGATTCGCTGCGTCATCAAAGACGGGGTTTACATCTCTCAACAAGAGAAAGAAACAGTCGCCTGTTCGTTCACCAGCAGAGCACGAGACCAAATAAGTCATTCATCCTAAAGGGTACTGTATTTACTATTAAAACATTAACGACTGAAGCCGCTATTGCTGCAGCATTTCATAATTTATGGCTTCTTCACGAGCTTTGGTAATGTGCACATTACATTCCTCTCTTGTGCCAATAAATCATTATCAAGTGAACCGGAAAGGCAGAGATGAGAAGAGGGGCAAACAGAAGAGATAGTGTGTGTGCGTGTGTGTGTGTTCGTGTATGAGAGAGAGCAAGCAAGATGTATCAATCAATATTGATAGATGCACTAAGAAAACAAAGGATTCTTATCAGGAACAGGGCAGTGTGAGGTCGGGGGTGGGGGTGGGGGTGGGGGGGTCTCGGAGGGCTCAGCACACACACAGACACACACACACACACACACACAGGGGAGGCATTTATCACACAAGGGACACTCGTCAGCAAGGACGTTCTGTCACATTCGAACATTCCATCTATCGAACAGGAAGTCCACTGCGAACGCTTTGCTGTGTTTTCGCAACGATACTCATGCGACGTGTGGGTGGGTGTGTCATGGGGGCAGAAATGCTGCTCAGGTACTGCACCTGAGCTCATTCATTTCAGCCCCAATTTCTGTTCTATAAAGCCTGTGTCATGTTTGGGTGCTTACTGAATACACCCCAAGAGTGCGTGCATTAAAAAAAGGCGGGAACTAAGGTTGTGTTTGTTAGACGCAGGGGTTGTTTTTGTCCATTCTGTAGATCTGCTAGTCTTTAGATCTACAAAAAGTAATGAATGACTTTGCATCAAACTTAGTGAGAAGCTGGGGGGGGGGGGGGGGGGGGGGGTGGGGGGGGGGCAGTGGGTGTGGCTTTTCAGAAAGAGGTATAACTTGTAAACACCACAAAACTTTGTGGAAAGGTTGATCAAGGGACAAGGAGGAATGGATCAACTGGCCTAAGGGGGTGTGGCAGTAGGCCCGGCTTCTCACAAAACGGCTTGTTACTTTTGAATGGATTCACTTATTGCATTTTATTCTGGGAGATGAGGAACATTTATTACTTGAATCAATACCCCCCTCTAGTGGATAGAATGCAGTTTACAGCTGCACACAAGCAGTGTCATAGATACAGTATTATAACCAATTACAGACTTCACAAAAAAGTTAATTATCTATAATTAAATTCTTAAACCATTTGCCATTTTGCTATTTTGCTCATTTGCTTGTTGATTTAGAAAAATAAAATACAGAATTTCTTATTGCCAATTCCCATTTATTCAGACACTAGGCAACTTTAAAAAAAATTATTTTGCTATACTTTTGGTTTTTCATAAACAATAATGTAAATTTAGCTTGCACTGCTTTCTATTTTTCCCATCATGCACTGTGAATCCTTCACCCGAGCGTTTATTACATAATTAACTGTCGATAGGATCGATGCGCACAGGCAAGTTTGGTCAGACAAACAGCCTGAAACACCTCTCCAATTTCATTTGGGGTTTGATTTAGAGCAAGATATACCCTTCTATTTTAAGCAGTCTCATCTCACCTCTTCACTTTGAACATCATCATGCACGCCCATTGTGATTTCTCTCTCCCTCTCTCTCTTTCTCTCTCTCTCTGTCTTCCTTCATTTTATTTCTCCCCCCCTCACCATCTCCCCCCTTCCTCCATCTATCAATTCACTCCATTATGCTTTATTAACATAAAATACAGAAAGTAAATATCGAACGCAGTTTTACCGTTAACAGTAACTAATGGAAACGAGACATACATTTTGCACGAGAGTTGCCATGGTAACGGTACTTCAAACCTCCGATAACCGACTGAAGAGTGGTTTTAAAAAAAAATTTTTTTAAATGTTTTTCAAAATTCTCTGTGTTCTAGAACTCCACTGCTTTCAATTACGGGTAGTGACAGTTACGTCAGCGTCGGAATGTTTAAGAACATTCTAAATGCATATTTGTGATCATACACCTTAAAGGGTTAAATTATACAGTTTGGTACAGTTTAGAGAGTAAATTAATCTTACAGAAAACCTCATATTTACTGCACACTGTCTCTCTGTAGTTCAGACAGTGCGTCAGGTAGGCACTCACCCCTTCTCTCTATCTCAGTTCTTTTCTGCCGAAACCTGCCTTTTATTCAGTCCGTTATTCCCAGAAATCTCCAGGGTGGTTTCCGGTCTGCCGGTCCCACGACAGAGAGGTCTTGCCGCCCCTACAGAGGCTGTTCTCACCAATTCGGATGAGTTGAGCCACCTTGGAGAGGGGAACAGCCAAACCCTGGTGCGGTTTCCCCGTCCTTTGCCAGAGCCACTGACGGTTCCCATACATCTCCATCGACTCCTTCACAGGTACAGATAGAGGTCATAAAGGTCAGAGGTCATTCATTTAACCCTTTAAAGGTTGTAGGATCACAGTTAACTGAACATCCTAATGCTGAGGTAGCAATCACTACCAGCAGTTGAAAGCAGTGGAGTTCCAGAACACCGACTTATAATTTTGAACAAAAACATTCCCAAAAAAAACCTACTCTTCTAAGGTTAAAAAGACTAGAAACGTTACTTTTCTTTTCACACCGGCTGTGTCACCCCTTAGAGCCCTGTTTTCTACCCTCTTTTTTAAATAAAAAAAATTTTAACCAGGGAGTCAGGTGTGAGGACAAGTCTGGCCAATCAGTCGCAGTCATTGTTCAGTTAATTACTGGGACAAAAGAAAACCTGTGTCTTACAAGAACGGCGTACATTGAATAAGCTGCAGTGCACAGAAATAAATCCGATTATCGAGATGAGAAAAGATCTATGCTTGCATGTCATGTACGCGTGTATGTATACGTAAAGCTAATGAGGTGTGCGTGCGAGTGTGTGTGTGTGTGTGTGTGTGTGCGTGCGCGGTTGGGGAGGGGTGTGAGTGTGTGTGTGTATGATTCAGGGAGAGAACAGCCCACAGGCCCTTTATCCAGGACAGGAAGCAGTTGGTATTCACTGGAGCAAGCGGCACCCAGTCATTCTTTGATGGGGGGGGGGGGGGCAGGGGGGGTACAGGCGGCCTCCTCAGACATCCTGTGCTGTCAGGCTCCTGAAAAGCATCTTCGCGGCCCAGAATACCCGGCATAAACGCTCCATTAAAACAGAGCATGCAGACTTTAACTATTATTTTTGGATTTGAGAAATCCCCACCACCACCCCACCATGGCAAATTCCAAAAAACTGTGTTCGTAAATCTTATGTGTTAAAACAACACATAACATGTCAGCTCAATACACACTGCTAACACACACACACACACACGTCTGAATACACCCTGCTCACATACACACACACACACACACCTCAATATACACTAACGCACACAGACACACCCACACACGTAAATGCACACTGCTAACACACACACACACACACACACACACACACACACACGTCTGAATACACCCTGCTCACATACACACACACCTCAATATACACTAACGCACACAGACACACCCACACACGTAAATGCACACTGCTAACACACACACACACACACGCGCACACACACACACACACACGAGGCCCTTCAGGCCCCAGAGTGAGATCCCCGGGAGCGGAGAGCACTTCCATGCATTCCTATCACACAGAGAGCCTGAAAAAGAGGAGCTTTCAGGCGTAAGTGTGAAATTCACTTTGATTCAATTTCCACCTCTGCCCTCGGACTCAGAAAGTCAATTTATAATGAATTAAACAGGATCCAAAAAAACCCCCTCCATTAATCTCAGTTCACCTGCCAGGCTCTCTGTTCTCTCTCTCCCTCTCTCTCTCTCTCTGTTCCCTCTCCCTCCCTCTCTCTCTGTTCCCTCTCCCTCCCTCTCTCTCTCTGTTCTCTCTGTCTTCCTCTCCCTCTCTTTCACTCTGTTCCCTCTCCCTCCCTCTCTCTGTCCCTCTTTCCCTCTCTGTTCTCCATCTCCCTCCCTCTCTCTCTCTCTCTGTTCTCTCCCTCACTCTCCCTCTCTTCACTATCTGTTCCCTCTCCCTCCCTCTCTCTCTCTGTTCTCTCTTTCTCTCTTTCTGAGAGAGGCAGGGGTGGGGCCTCTATCCCTAAGCAGCAAAGCACAGCTGGCCTCGCTGCCTGCACAGGTGGAAGATTCTCAGACAGCACCTGGGCCTGTTTATCCAGCGAGAAAATAAATCAGTTCCTGATAACCAGCTCACCTGGAAGAAGCCGAGCACTGAAGTCACGTTAAACACCACAGGCGCTGCAGAGTTTCAAATTCAGGCGCGTTTTCCTCTATTTCTTTTTTTTTTTGCTCTATTTTGAAATTTTAAATGAATCAAATTAGTGACTTAACACTTTAATTAGGTTGTTCACATCATTCTTGCTCTTTAAATCTGATTAGGGTATTAGGGTATTTAAGTTGTGCGAAAAATAAACCTGAAAACCAATGCACACACAAGTCAGACAGACACAGAAACAGACACGGAGTTACGTCCATTGATTTCTTTTATTTGTAAGGCACCGTAAATACTTCCTTACTGCAGAACTTTTCATTCATTTATAGTAAATGTTTTCTGTTAACTTTTTAGTTTTTTTTTGTCCTCTTTTTAAAACGAAGCTATAATATTGGTCTTCATAACACAAACAACATACAATTTTTGCCAAGTACACACTTAAAGGTTTTTTTTTTTCTCCATTTCTTTTTTTTTTTAATTTTTACGTACAACACAAAATTAGAATTTATAAATGACCTTTACAAAGCTCCAAAAGGTTGCAATGCTTCATACCACTGCCGGGGGGAGGGGGAGGGGGGGGGTGAAGGGGGGGTGGCAGGAGGTGTTGGGGGGAGGGAGGTGAGTGGCAGAGGGTGCCGGGGAAGGGGGGGGGGGGGGGGTACTCCATAGTGCTACCATCCTTCTGATGGCATGACAGTACTGCAGTACACTAAAACCAAAATCATCCAGGACAGACACGAGAGATGCAGCCTTACACATACAAAAATGTTTTAAAAAATTATACGCATCGATATATATTTATATATATAATATATATATAAATCGGCCCTTCGCGACAGAACGTACACATCCCGCTCCCAGGGCTCAATCCAACGGGTCCCACTTAGACTCCCAGCATCCTCTTCTACGATTCACGAGGAAATGATTTTTAATATCAAAAAAGTGCACTGAACATAGTCTAACTGTGCATTATAGGGGATAATAAAAAAATGTATGTATAAAGAAAAAAAAACTTAAAATGATAAAATTAAAAAAAAGAGGCTTCGCCTTCGAGACGGAATGGGTCTGTACAGCCTGGCACGGTTCCCACGCAGAAGATCGAAAAGCCGTTCACAGCGGCATTCGACTTCCTGGATGGTGCGAAGCCTTTTCGTTGTGACATGCTGGGGCAGCCATTTTGAAAGCGCTGCGGTCACAGGCTGCCGAGGCTGAGCCAATCAGCTGGGGTTTCTACGCGCACGTGACGGCCCACGCCGACGCGGTGCGGGTGCAGTCGACGGTTTCGCGGGACCAATCGCAGTGCAGAGACGTTGCTCTGGACCACTGCTGCCCAAATCCTGTTCCTGGAGATCCACCTAGGTCCTGCAGGTTTTCATTCCAACCCTATTTCGGCACACCCGACTCTACCAATTAGCAGATCGTCGAGACCTCTAGCTCTTGAATGAGGTGGGGCTTTGTGAGGGTAAGAGTGAAAACCTACAGGATGGAAGATCTCCAGGAATAAAGTTGGACAGCCCTGCTCTAGATCTACCACGAGAACATGCATGCACACACATACGCACGTACACATGCACACACACACACACACACACTGTTTAAAACAACAGACCCTCTGGATGCACGCTTTCCCAAATCCTCTCTTCCTGTGCTGCTTTCCCACCGCTGTGGATCTTTGTTAACGTGAACCTTTCACAGGGAAACCTGCGCTTTTCTGTAAGCTAAAACTGACAGGCAGATTTCTTCTGCTCCCCTCAGTCGATTCCATTGACGGCAGTCGATTCCATTGACCTTCAAACTGGTTCTAAGATAGACAGAGAGCAGACATTCACTCTTTGGAACATCACGAAAGGAATCTTAAACCCTTTCTGGGAATAAAAGGATCTTGTTAGCAAAGAGGGCCCCGGCCTCATCTAACAGCTGGCTTCCAAAGTGATTACTGCCCTCTACTGTTGGAGAACCGAACTGCAACTTCCCCTCTTTGATGTGAAAAGAGGTCTAGTAGGACTAGCTCATATCTTTATTAATTTAAGTTGCAAAAATGGCTTTCGAATTTTTCGAGACAGAAAGCTGATCACAATGGTCTGAAACATGATATTACGCTTTACTCTGGGACTGGTGACTCATACAGCTAAACCAATGCTCTAAGGAACACCGTCATCTTTTCTGGTACAGAGTGATCCCACTGCATGACCTACATTAGCATGGCGCTAACGCTAAAGACTGAGCTGAGGCACAGAACCACAGGGCGTTGTAGTGACCCCCCCACCCACCCCCCACTCACTTTTCTTAGCCTCTACCAATAAAATGCCGAGGGAGAATGGACCTCACACACACACACGCACACACACAGAAGAGAAATTAAGTTTTTCTTCTGTCTTTTTTTAAGCAGGAGGGGAAAAATATTCATCTTTATATCACATGTACACAAGCACAGCGTCCCCTTCCATCCTCACCATCACCTCCAAGTTTAATTCCGCCAGATTTCTCCCGTTTTCCTTTCTGATTGTGAGCAGCAAACAGAGGAACTCACTCAGCATTAACAGTGCCCGATTGAGCATTTAACAAGCAAAGACCACTGAATTAACCGGATGTGGGTTGACGTAGCAACCAGGATGTTCCACAGAGGGCGAGATGGGAGGGGACAAACCCCCCCACCCCCCCCCAACTCAGTATCCCCCAAACTTACTGGGTGCAAAGTTCTCGTGAGTCTACAAGTTTGAAAAATGAAACGCAACATTATATATAATTAGCGGAATCAAGAGAACACTCTCTTCGTGTCTTTAGCGAAACCGGCTGTTCGCTAACTCCCAAGCTACTATTCACACTTCCTGTTTACAGCGAAGATTAGACCTGGAGGGGTGGAGAAAGGGGCGGGGTCACATTCTGCTGTCAATCAGAAGGACAACCGAACAGGAACAAGACTTTTTTTCCGATGGAGTCAAAGATGGAGCAAAGGATCAAGGGATTGGATTCGGGGGGTGGGTGGGGGGTGGCGGGGCAGGGATGTTTTTTTTTAAAGGACGTACGGAGGTGGAGGGGGCACAGGACGTCTGCGACAAAGCAAACAAGAAAGGGGG
>CM077289.1:4945824-4983324 GCA_039654925.1 Anguilla pacifica
TCAAACCAAACTGACATTCAGCTGGGCTTTCAAACAAAACTGACATTCAGCTGGGCTTTCAAACCAAACTAACATTCAACTGGCTTTTCAAACCAAACTGACATTCAGATGGGCTTTCAAACCAAACTGACATTCAGATGGGCTTTCAAACCAAACTGACATTCAGCTGGCTTTCAAACAAAACTGACATTCAACTGGGCTTTCAAACCAAACTGACATTCAGATGGGCTTTCAAACCAAACTGACATTCAGATGGGCTTTCAAACCAAACTGACATTCAGCTGGGCTTTCAAACAAAACTGACATTCAGCAGGGCTTTCAAACCAAACTGACATTCAGCTGGGCTTTCAAACAAAACTGACATTAAGCTGGGCTTTCAAACCAAACTGACATTCAGCTGGGCTTTCAAACCAAACTGACATTCAGCTAGGCTTCCAAACAAAACTGACATTCAGCTTGGCCTTTCAAACCAAACTGACATTCAGCTGGGCTTTCAAACCAAACAGAGGCGATACTCCACCTAATCACACAGCAGTGCCCTCTCTAGTAAATCAGACATCTGTTGTTCGCCAGCACCAACTTTGTCAACAGTGCAGTCTGATGCAATGGCTGCACGACCCAAAGTGGAAAATAAACTTTGCAAAATGGGGACACTAGCCCGTGTCCTCCAAAACCGCAAAACAACAGGAACCATTTACAGAATGCGAGCGGGCATTCCAGAAATTGAGCACAGAAAGATGCCTAAAATGAACAACTGCTACGGGGGTAGGTAAAAAAAAAAAAAAAAAAAAAAAAAGGCAAAAAATTTCAGCCTTGCTTCTGTAGTAAAATTCCGAGCTGCTGCTGCTGCTGCATTAACATTGTAAAAATCTGATCGTGGTCAGAAAGCGGGGAAAGTGCGGGACCGTTTGGTTCCTTAGCTGCACGTTCGCGCGTTAGCTTCACGTCGCTCGCTCTCTCTCTCTCTCTCTCTCTCTCTCTCGCATCCTTACCGCGGCAGCCGGTAAGGATGCGAGCTGGCAAGCCCTTATCTGACAGGAAGCCGTAAATAAGCGTCTCCTCGGCGCTGTATCTACCGCCACAGAGCGGCGCGGCGGGTTCCCTGTTTTCACAGCTGTCCCCGGGTTCGAGACCCCGCTGAGGCTCGGCAGCACCGCTGAGAAAGCCCAGCGAAATCTCCAGGGTCGTATCGATACGGCTCTCCTTCGTCTTCACCTCCTCCTCCTCCTCCTCCTCTTTCACTCCTGTCAGCATCTTTCTTCAAGGCTTTCAGACAGAAGAGAATGTGTGTGTGTGTGTGTGTCTCTTGCAGAAATGTGGGTGTGTTGCTGAGGGAGTGTTTGTGTGAATCTGAGGGGGTGTGAGGACGTGGGGGGAGGGGTGGGGTGGGTGGGTGGGGGTGTATGGGGGGGGCGTAAAGGGTCACACGCCCCTCCACCCCTTGCACTGCTAAAAATCAATTAACACGCCTGCTACAAAAATCAATATCACCTGTAACCCCACAGCCTCTACCCCCCCCCCCCCCGACCCCAACCTCCTGAGGGAGCGGGGAGTTCAGTGTGTCGCTGATTGTGATGCTAATGAGCGACTCTGCCCTTAACGACCCAGACATCTGCTTCCCTGCATGTCACGACCCTGATTCAATTTGTACCCCAGAAAGAAAAAAAATAACACGAATGGGTCCCCAGGGGCCCAGAGGAAGAGTGTGTGTGTGTGTGCGTGCGTGCGTGCGAGTGAGTGTGTGTGTGTGTGTGTGCACGTGTGTGTGTGTGTGTGCATGTGTGTGTATGCATGTGTGTGTGTATGTATGTATGTATGCGTGTGTGTGTGCGTGTATGTGTGTGCGCGTATGTATTTGTGTCCATGTGTGCGCATGTGTGTGTGTGCGCGCGTGAGTGTATGTATTTGTGTGCGCGCGTGTGAGTGTATGTGTGTGTGCGCGCGAGTGTATGTGTGTGTGTGTGTGTGTGTGTGCGCGCGCGCGCGAGTGTATGTATGTGTGTGTGTGTGTGTGTGTGTGTGTGTGTGTGTGTGTGTGTGAGTGTGTGTGTGTGCGCGCACTATTACGGTACCAGTACGGTGTGTCTACGAATGACATTTACCTCATTTGTTTATGCATGCGTGTGCACATGCACTTGTGTGGTAGGAAAGCGTGTCTACGAAGAATAATTGCTGAAGCTCTGTGAGTGTGTGTGTGTGTGTGTGTGTGTGTGCGTGAGTGTGTGCGTGTGCTTGCAAGCAATTACAATGGCAGGAAGGTGCGTAAACGAGCAGTTCTTGGTGTGTGCATGTATGTGTGTGTGTGTGTGTGTGTGTTAGTCATTACAATGAAGTATGGGGGTCAAACTGAATAGAAGTGTGGAGGGAGGAGGGAGCAGGAGTCAGGCTGTGATAAATGCTGCAAGAAAAATACTGTGTGTGCATGCGTGCAGTGTGTGTGGTGTGTGTGCCTGCGGTGTGTGTGTGCGTGTGTGCGTGCAGTGTGCGTGTGTGGTGTATGTGTGTGCGGTGCGTGTGTGTATGTGTGCATGCGTGCAGTGTGTGTGGTGTGTGTGCCTGCGGTGTGTGTGTGTATGTGTGCATGCGTGCAGTGTGTGTGGTGTGTGTGTGCCTGCGGTGTGTGTGCGAGTGCGTGTGTTGTGCGTGTATGCGTGCAGCGTGTGTGGTGTGTGTGCCTGCGGTGTGTGTGTGTGCAGCGGGAGGGAGGGGGTTGTTTCGTAGAAGAGTAAGGACCAGGAAGGATTAACCTCACCTCAGCTGGGGGCTTTTGCAGAAAGGCCAGGGGGCTGTCCTGTTAATTCAAGTGGGCTTAATAATGCCTCAAAGCCGCCCCCCCCCCACATAACCTCCCCCCACGCTTCCACACCCCCCCTAACACCATTACATCTGGGATCAGGGCACAAAATGGAGAGAGAGGGAGAAAGGGAGAGAGAGACAGAGAGAGGAAGAGAGAGAGAGATAGAAAGAGAGAGGGGGAGAGAGAGAGGGAGAGAGAGGAAGAGAGAGACATGGAGGGAGGGAGAGAGCGAGGGAGGAAGAGAGAGAGACGGAGAGAGAGAGAGAGAGGCACGGAGTGAGCACGTGTTGCCAGGCGATCGGAGCAGAGATCACACGTATAAGGCGAGAGGTTCGCACCCTCCGGCCCAATCGCCTTCAGGCGTTTTTTTTAGGCCGAGGGCCCCCACAGCATCGCACCACATCAGAGAAGAGGAACAGCTGGGAGAGGGACACCATTTTCCACACAGCACATTTCCCACCCGGCCTCGTATGGTGACAAGGCTTCTCTTTTTTCTTTCTTTCTTTAACGCACACGATCTATTTACATAGCTGCATGTGTTTGCCGTTGTTAAAAGTTCAAGCGCACAGTGGCAGATTCTCCAAATGAGAACTGAACCTGCAACCCCCCTCTAATAACAAGCCCAGTTCCTCTAATCGCCGTAGAAACCGTGTTGCTCGGCTGCACCTCTGCGTGCAGGCACTTTTGGGACAAAGCAGCCTCACGCTGAAGGCTGCTTTTCATCAGTTCACGCTAAACCCCTTGCAGGTGTGAAGCAGACAGGCGAGGGGCGGGGGGGGGGGGCACGGGTTTGACCACTCAGGGTCACGTGATCAGCGGGACGCGCCCAGCTGCCCGCGTGGAGAAGCCGCGGCGGGAGGCATTCGCTACCGGACGCCATTTTCAGCCCCAAAAACGTGTTTAATGAACGAAACGAACGCAAAAAGAACAAACGAGAGAGAGTTTGACACTAAATCACTCAACGAAAGTGTGGAAACCGTCCATACAAAGCGCTCCATCCATCTTTCAATGGGAGATAAACATGCCAGAGCTAAGTCAACAGAATAAATGTATAAGCTGACAAATAGCCCGTGGTGAAAAGCAACTTTAAAAAATAAAATAAAACAAAATGAAAAGACCGACTAAATAAAACGACGGACATCGAACCGCAGTCCTACCGACGGACCATCTCTCTCTGGCACGTACCACCGATGCCTTATCTTCATAACCACTCACAACCGCAATCTTGTGCAAACACGCCATTTCCGCCAGGACAAGCAGCATAGGGTAATGGCGGAGGGGAGGGGGGGTTGCTAAGTTACAGAGATGAAGAAAGCAATGCTGAGCCATTATAGGTTTTTACAAAGAACCCCCCCCTCCCACCCCCCCCGCCCGATCCCACCGTTCCCCAGCAGACACACAGAATGAGCAGAAAAGAGTGAACGTGAACGTGCTTCGTGGGACAAGCCCGAATTTAAAATAAAAAAATTTTGATTAAATAAGTTTGATGGAAATTTCACAACAAAAAAAAATATTCTGGCTCATTCTGGCTGAATGAGTTTCTCTTTAAAAAAAAAAAATAAAAAAAATAAAAAACTAATGGTAGAAATGAATAACAAGAAACACTGCAGGGGGTGTGAAAAAACCAACTACACACCATGGCAACCTGGATTACAGTTAATTAAGTTTCCTCCGGGAATTTCAATTGTGGCAGCCTCAAGATGCACGTTTCCCTTCCACGCCTTCACAGTACGGCTTCAAACACACAACTAACGTTCGGAACAAGGAACCCCAGCTGGCCCACTGCAGAAAGGGGGGCGGGGGGTGGGGGGGGGGGGTGAGCGAGAGCAGGGTGAACAATAAATTGCTCAAAGATTCATTGTGCTAAATCAGTAATCCTGGTTTTTAATCCAATCTGACGGGTTTTATTACTCCACACAAGGATCGTAAGGCGACTCGATTGGATTAGGCACAGAGGGTGCCGAAGAGAGCAATGCCTTCAAACAACCCACCCCGGGACTCAAACCTGCAACCTCCCAGGCCCGCAACTGCGGCTTCACTGCGCAGCCGTCTGGCATGGCTGACCCAAGTATGCGACGCGGCCAGACCTGAATAAACGATCGGGATACCTAGCCAAATCCCTGGCCTTGTAGTGATGGGCACTGTGGTTGAGAACTGGGCCCTGACCAGGCTGATCACTGATTGGTTGAGAGACCTGCAGGGCTACAGGCTATGGCAGCAATCTTCACTCCTGGTCATGGTGGGGCGCAGGGTCTGCTGGTTTTTGTTTCTCCCCTTAATATCAGCAACCAATTCAGACCCAAGAAACCCAGGTGAGGTGCTAATTGTGGAATCAACTGCTTTAATCGATGAATTAAATGGCAAGTAACAACAAAAACCACCTGACCCCACAGCCCGTCAGGACCAGGAACAAAGGATCACTGCACTATGGAATCAAAGCCACACCCAAGCAGGAACAATACTGAATCTTCCCACCTCACTGCTCAACAGCGACACCTCTGGTCAGTCGGTGATCTGCACATGTACTGCAGCGCTCTGGCACAGTGAACCTGCAGCTCATCCGCTGAACTGCTGTGTGGCGGTAAGCAGCAGTTGGCACCAGCTTGGTTTCGGGAGGGCGCACACACCACATCTGCGCCCCGTCCGAAACTGGGAGAGGACTCTGGCAGCGATGGGATGTTTGGAGGACACTCCAGAATTTTGGAGGAAAGCCAAATGGAGGACGAGAGCATGAAAACTTGCCAACTGGTTTGGAAAATTAAAGACCAGTTTTCCTTTTTAGAGACAAAAAAAAAATCAGTATTTTTCAAAGTTAACCACTGCTTGGATCATTATTCAGATTCATTTTTTGAGCAAAATTCCTGACGTTTTTCTTCCTGGTCTTGATTACAGGAGAGCTTAAGGAGCGCTTACGAAATAAAAGTATTAAATTTCCTGCCGGAAAGGATGACTGATAGACTCATCATAGTGAGTCATCATTCACACAATAACTGTTTTCATCACTTTTTTTTCATACTGAGCTTACAGGGGAAAAGTCAGCGGTGTGGTGTCATGGTTAGAGAACTGGGGTTTCAGCGCAAAGGTTGCAGGTTTCATTCCCAGCTGGGACACTGCCGTTGTGTCCTTGAGCTAAAGGTACTTAACCTGAAATGCTTCAGTAAAACATCCAGCTGTATAAATGGACTGCATGCTAAACAAGACCAGGTTAAAACCTAGTACATGGCTGGACCTAACACACGTGATCCGGCAGACCAATGGTGTGACTTCATAACTCGGCCGGCCAACTGTGTGACTTCATCACTCACTCAGTCAGTCACAGACATTCGCGTTTGTAGGACTGGCCCCGCTGTTGTGGCCCAGCCAAAAATGATCTGTGCAAGTCGCTCTGGATAAGAGTGTCTGTAAAAGGCAGAACTGCAATGGTACGGCCTTAAAGGAAAAACTGATCCCAGATCTGGCTGTGAAGGTCAGCCCCGGCATCCATTTTAAAATCAGGGCAGAGCAGGAGGTCAGGGGTCCATTCTGAGGGACAGAGGGGAACTTCAGACCGGGGCACGGAGAACCGCAAGCGCCCAGAGCACACCACTGGGAGGTGCGGAGGAGGTGAATCTCTCCTCTAGCGGCCCACAGACAGCTCGCCTCCTCCTCCAGGCCAGCAAGGCCCCGGGGGCCAATTACCCGGGCCCCTGTCCGCCCCTGTCCGCCCCGTCTCGGCAGCCAGAGGGAGGCCTCACGGGCCGAGCGGAGAGAGAGCAGAGGCAGCCTTCACACAGGCACTCAGAGCCCGGGCCTAACGAAGGCCCGACCACAGCGGGCAAAGGGCGGCCGTGCCCCGTCAATCAACAGCCCACAGCGGCCAATCACAGAGCCAATGTGTAAGCCCCGCCCATTTTTGAAATGGAAGTCCCCACCACCCACCGCCCACCGCCCAAACAGGTTTTGATTCGGTCAGCCCCTGCAAATTTACCCAAAGCTCCCTGAAAAGCAAGATGCTCAATTATTCGTCCATTTCACAAACACGTAATTGGGCTCGGTTTCATCTTTCTCACCCGGTTCTCTTCCATCACGATTCCGGAGTCGGACGAGCACGATTTTTTCCCCCAATCTGCAATTTCACCGCCGTCACCCCCACTTTCAGCTCAGTAATCTACATTTCCCAATGCACTTTTCCCAATGCAGATTTAAAAAAATAAATAAATAAATACAAAACGAAATAAAAAATAAAAACCGCGCCAGACGTGTAAAACTCGTCCCGGAGGAGCTGTGCCGCGGGCACCTCACGTTAGCGGTGGCGACGCCGTCCTGCCGCCCTCGCTCCCGACGATGGCACGCGTGGCGCCGCGCGGGAGACAGCGTTGTCACGGGTTGTCCGCGGTGCCGCCGCGGGGGCTGGCAGAGGGGCGACAGGGCGACAGGGTGACAGGGCGACAGGGCGACAGGGCGACAGGGCACTCGGGCCCATTAGCAGAGGCGACACGGCCACAGCCTGTCAGGCAGCTTCAGCACCACACAGGCACCGCCTGGTCCCAAAAAAAAAAAAGCTCTACCCTGCCACACAAAGCAGCCCCCTCTCCATCAACACCCCGCAGTGCCAATTACGGTGCCAATTACAGCGCCGGGGACTGGCACAGCCTCCCGCGCCCCCCCCCCCCCGACCGCCACGCCCACACAAACCACAGGAGGAGGAACGTCCTGGAATCGAAACCATCCCACGACCGCGACGAGCTCTCAGCCGAGAGGAAGTTCCGTAAAAAAGACCTTCTTGTAAAACACATCCTCATCGCCGACTGCCTCATTTCCCTTTCTTCTGACCCAAAGAGCAAACGCATAGGGAAAATAATCTAATGAATGAATGAATCACTGCATTTATGTAGCACTTTTCGGAACGCTTAAAGTGCTTTACAGTGATGAGTGGGAACTCACCCCACCCACCACCAATGTTTAGCACCCACCTGGGTGACGCACGGCAGCCATTTTGTGCCAGAACGCTCACCACACACTAGCTAAGGTGGGGAGGGAAGAGAACACTTTTGCACTAACGCACAGTGCACTGTATTTCCCAGTGAAACGGAATATTGAGAGGGCTGCTGGGGGGCTCAGCCAGGACGGGCGCTGTCCCGGTGTGGACGGGCCTCACGGCCTGCCATGAATTTGACTGCAGCCGGCTTCTCGGCAGGGTGAAACTGGGAGTGGGGGGGGGGGGGGGGGGACAGGGGACAGCGTCAACCAGAGAGGGTGAAATTACATCAGTCATGATGGATGCGCACACAGCCTGCGTAGGAAGCGTGTTCCTCTGACGTCTGCGCCAGAGCTCGGCGTGCGGACCGGACAGACGTGCGTTTCAGAGAAGAGCGTGCACTTTTCCCGCGCTCCCGACTCAACAGCACCGGCTGTCATAATGAGCAAGAGCTGGTGAACGCGACTGGGCGAACAGGAGATCGAATGCGTTCGGCGCCCCCTGGTGTAGTGGAGGAGCTCTAGCAGCAACTTCAAGTGGCAAGAACTTAATTCCAGCGGTTTTGCTCGGTGGGCTCACCTGGCCACCTGTACCGAATCTGGACCACGCCAGGAACCCGGCCAGTGCAAAATGCGTTCGCAAAGTGTCACGGGAATGTTTTGTCAACGTCACACCATCGCCGGCAACGCTGCGAGAAGCTTTTGTGTCAGCTGGGAAGGCGAGAACTCATCGCACGTCAGCAACTGACACCAGCCGACCGGCCGTTTCCCCTGGAAACCCGTGGAGACCAACTTGTCGACCGCGGTGTGAAAAGGTTACGTTAGGTTATGGGGGATTGACAGGGTGTTGCTGTAAAAGAGCATGCCTGCTCAGTCACCCGACCCCGTATAAATAAGGGTTAATAAAGAACAACATTCATAAACAGCAGTGGAACACAATGTAAGGTGCATCTGAGGAAAATACAAGCTTCTCTTTTGATGAACACTGCAGCGTGAACATCCCTGGCCATTCCAAAATTTGGGAGGGGGCTTTTAAAATAGACAAAATAAGCATCTTAACCCCAGTTTTAAGGATCTCTGCCAATGGAACGTTTTTGCGGCAGGGCCAGGAAGGTTCGACGCGAGAGCACACAAGAGTCTTGCATCTTGTTCCATCTCAACAATCTTTGAAAAACATTTACAAAGCCAAGGCAGCATTCTTTTTCCTTCTACAGTTCAACAATCTTTGAATTGGCCACAAAGCTTTGGGTGCCCAGTTTCTAATACCATACCATACCTCACCTAACCCAACCCCCCCCCCACCCCACCCCACCCCACAAGGTCTGGGTTAAACCAAACAGATTAACCTTTAAGCTCAGCTGTTGTTTGCCTGATTTTACTGGATTTTACCAAGCGAGTCAACACTTTAGATTCATCAGCTGCTCCACGATGGCAAAGATTAAGCATACAGATGGAACACAAGATGACACTCACTAGTAGGAAAATGTGCGCACTTTATTATCAATACAACAGATTCAACTGTTAAAAACAGAAAAAATATTGGACCAATGGTGGAGGACAAAAAAAAATTTGGTGATACCCACATTATCCAATTCCTCAGAGCCTAAATAGATCCATACTCTCACTGTGTTCAACAGGTAACAATGGTCTAAGAGTGCCTTTTAAATTGAACAGTTTCCATTTGAATAAAATAATTAGCATTGAACAGAATCAAATGATGAATACTATGATTACAGTAACTTTTTTGTTGCTGTACATTCATCAGATAAACTCTTCATACTGTCCCAAACACTTGCAATAAGGCAAGCATTGTTAACCATTTATAAAAACTAAATCCACAAAACACAGCAACCTTTGTCCACTGAAATACATAGTTGTTTGTTTGTTTTTTTTTAAACCTAGAAAAAATAATATAAAACTGTTGTTTCAACAGTACCGTCATATGCGTAATGCACGACAGCTGATGCCACGTGTAAATTTAATGCAGAAGACATCTGCTTGACTTAATGCTGACAGATACGGCATGTCGCTGTCAACATCGCAACTACAATCGACAATATGGCATCCCTGGGTTGAGATCCAGCGAAAACACCTTCACCGAAACGGTTTCCAAACAGCGGATGAGGCGCTATCCTGGTCGCTACGTTTACAGAGTCAGACGCTAATAACGCGTTACATTCACAGGAAGCGTTCGCACACCTGCACGCGCACCTGCACATCTGTGCTTGCAAGTTCCCCCACTCAGTTACGCACGTGCACGTGTAATTATGATGATGGCCAGGGGACTGCCGCTTGCGAATCAGGAAACTAACAAAAAAACCAAACGGCCAGGCCCATGGCTGTATGTGCTTTCTGTCATTAAGCGATACTACCTGCATGGCGGACCCATCAGGGTTATTAGTGAATTGTTACACACCTCAAGAGATTGATGTAAATCGTTGCAGGGTAAAACCAGCTGAATGGGGATAACAGATCGTTAGGATGCATCAACTATATCACAAAAATGTCCTACCCCCCCCCCCCCCCCCCCCCCACCCGATAAAGAGTCAGTGCCAACGTTGTCAAAAGGAGTAGGCGAGCAACAGGGGAACGCAACTATTACTGTTCCAATGATCGAGCTAATGTTAGCAAAGTTCGTTGAAAGCGATTTAGAAAGGATAAGGGCCGTTTACATTTAGCGGTAGGACTATTTTAGCGCGTGCTAGTTAGCCAATTACTGAGGACTAAATAAGGTTCGCTAACTTTCAGGCCATTCAACAGTAACTTAACTAGCTTAACTAAAATGTAGCACTTAACTATAGAACTACTTCAATATGGTTAACTTCGCTTTTCTTATACACTATTAACTACGTAAGACCAAGAGCACACTGGGTTCTGCGTTAACGAATTGAAACACTGATGCCCAATGTACACTCAACCCTGGTTTTCCACCTGGTTAGCTATACCCTAGGCTATATAGCTATCTGGCAAAGAGGCTGGCTAATTAACTAGTACCCAAGCCCACTATTGGTTAGCAAGGCAGCTAACAGCCGTGGTGGAAAAGCACATGCTCAAATCCAACATCAATCAATGCTCAGGAAGCTAAGTTAGCAAGCTACCTAGCAATAGCTAGTTCGCTATTGTTCACCTAGCCAGTCTACAGATACAAAAACCATTTTTTCACGTCGCCAAGTCGGCAATTATAGTCATCCAATATGCAGGTAACGTTTTCGGACAAATGTTCATTATTGCACATTTAAAATTGATTCTTCTTTGCCATCTCGTTATAGTAACACTAAACTAGCTCCAGCTTGGCAAACGAAAACGATTGAAGAATGTAAACAAATGCCCGGGGCGCATGTTTGAACGCTTAGCTTAGCTTGGTAACACAAATCCAACGTAAATGTGGCTACCCAGTTAGTTATCCAGCACAAAAAATACCAAACATAAACATAGTAACATTCAACTAAATAGACACCTACCGAGTGTCTGGATTGTGGAAACATCATGTCAGTTTCTTATTGTGTATTCCTTTGTAACCAAGACCAATAGGTTAAGCCTCTTGGAAACGTTTAGCTTCTTTGTTTCGTCTGCTCAAAAAAATATAGATGAAATCTTGTAATTTAGATAATATTTCGTCCGTTTACGGTTTTGTCCGGTTCATCAGCCACGAAAATGGTAACCGAATGCAGTCCTTTCTTCACGCGATCGCACGTATTTAGCGAACGTTAGCGTCGCTCTGATTTCTTTCGAGATCAGCTAACGTTACCTGGTAAGACTATTTTTTGTATCCGTTTGTCGCTAGCTTTTGGCTGGCCAAGTAGCTCGTTGGATAGGTAACCTTAATTGTGTGCTAGCTAGGTAGTTTGCTCTTTGTGTAAACAATACTGCAAATATAGCTGGCCTGATTCGCCAGCCAGATATTTTCAGACAGTCGACGAGCCAAGTTACCAAGCAAGCCGAATCTATGCTGATTTACTAAAAACGAATTTAGCTAGTTGGCTAATAGTGTAATGAACTAAAAGCAAAATAGCTCATCAACGTTAGCGAGCTGGTTGAATAATCCTGGTCTTCCTCTTCAATGGTCCTTTTCCAGTGGCAAACTGGCAATCATAAAGCTAGCCAGCGAAGCTACATTTAGCTAACCAGAGAGTTGATTCTTTGGACCGTATTGCAATTATTTTTGCGTGATTAATAGGCTCGCCCTACAGTCTAGCTAGTTTAGGTTGCTGCTCCGATTCCAAAATTCGTAGGCTCTTTTTTAGAGCTGATCCGTCTTTTGATGAAGGTAGTTTCTGCCCGCTTCTATTCCTTAAACGCAAATTGGCACATAGGAGGTTTTCACACAGCAACCATTTCTTGCCGCTGTTCTACAAAATGTACGAGACATCGAGGAACGAGCGCCCCATGTGATGTGGGATTGAGGTGGCGCACTGAAGGCCCATTTTAGATGTCAAATGTATAAAATTACAGTTTGCGGAAGTGTCACTGTTTAATGTGCCCCCAGTGGAAGGTGAATCTAGCGGGGCACAGGCTGTTCCTCCCGCAGTTATGGGCCCGTGGAGGGGGCGGGCCGGGCCGATGATATAACTCCGGCAAACCGAATTACTTATAATTTTCTTTTGCTCTCACGAAGGAAAGGCAACTTTACCGTTGAACGAAATTGGTATTTGCATGATAACGGGTCGACTGATACCTACTGTTGCCTTTCAGAACTGTGGTCGTATATGTTCAAAGTCAGTTTTCCCACAGCGTAGGTTAATTAATTGCTGCACTTCTGCTAGATTTATCTAATGGAACCGATTGCCGCAATTCAGCATTATTAGACAAGGTTAATTAAACTGCCCACTGGTTCCGTATTCTGCCACTTCCTTTGGCTTCGAAAATGCAAACGTTACTTTATGCATGTTTGTACACTAACACACACACAAAACATGGTTTAAAAAAATAATAATCACCATATGAATTCATAGGATACACTTTAAAAAAAATGGAGTTCCACCAGTCGACGGCGATTACTAAAGTTCCAGTCTTCACTGGATAACATACAGTAAACCTATATGCATCCAAAGATTATTTCCTCTTCATTTTTAGTGTGAATTTAATAAGCCCATTTTGTACAAAAACCTTGTTCGTCAACTGTGGCCACTACATTTCCATCTCAAAGATAACCCTTTTCACAGAGCAAATAGCCTCGAGAGTGAGATAGTTCATTTATGGTTGCAAGTGCTATCTGATAAAGACGGGATCTGCAAGTCACTCGCCTGATCGTGGCCTACTGATAATCTGCCCAGTCATACTTGCCATTTAGACAGCTAGCTATGTCTCTGCATGGACTGTAATCGTGAACTGTCACATTAGAAGAATTCGGTCTGTGACTTTTTCGCCCCAGAACATTTCTGAATAATTCAAAAACTGCAGGTTATTATTATTATTATTATTATTATTATTATTATTATTATTATTTAAAAAACAGAATCAGTGCTCTGAGACACATAGATTTGTCTACGTGTGTACAAATATACATACATTTTTTTAAACCTTTAACCATTTTAAACCATGTGAAGTGCTTGAAGAAATTCAGGCTTGAAAGTACCCTAGGTACACCTTTTTGTTTGTCTTGCCTGTATTGATGTTTATGGAACTTGACTGGGACCATTTTTGAATAGTAGTAACCTACTCACAGTAAAATGCCTTAACTAGATAAGAAATATTTAACACATTTCAATAAATGTGATTAATCATCACACTTCACTGGCAACGTAAATACATCTAACCGCAATGTGCTAGCTAACACAGCTTAATTACACAACTGTGATTTCATCAACTCCATTGTGGTACATTGATTCATTTAAATCCAACATATTTACCACACCTTGCCAGAATTCAGGGCCTATTTAAATGTTAAAGGCTACCTTTTTTCTTTTTTAGAAAAATGTTCATTTGGCACCTGCTTCATAATCAAATCTTAAAGTCTGGGTCTTATACAATTGTGTTCACCGTTAAAATGGTTGAACTGGAAAACAGCAATCCAGAATACTTGGTATATTGAGAAAATGTCTTCTTATCCTGCCATGCCCCCTGCTGGACAAATATGAAAATACAGTAGTCATCCATTAAAACAGGAGCATCTGTAAAATACCCGACCCGTTGCTTTCTTACAACAGAAGAAGGTATTTTCAATGGGTGAAGTTAAGCAAAGAACCTCAATTTCTGCACAGACAAAACAGGGAGATAAAAAGAACAAGACACAGTCACCAAGTATAGGAACAAATTTTATTCCAATTTAAAACAGATACTTTTTTTTTCCATTATTTTTCTTTTTTAGGAGAAGGCTATGAAAATCATTTTCATGTTTCAATGAGGTTCAGGCAACAGTGGTTGAAATGAAAACAAATACAAAAAAGAAATATGGCTAAAAATACTGTAAATCAATAACCAAGATGACCCTGTTCTGGAGGGGTCTGCATTAATACATATTTCTGAACCCGCCCCCCCCTCCCCTCCCCTCCCCTACCCTACCCACCAAAACAAACAGCACATGCAATTAAAATGAGTTCTTTAAAAACAGCAGTGTTTCCTCAATCTTCTTTAATCTTAAATACAGAATAGAGTCCTTTTCTCGTTCATTTAATTATTTTGTGTCACTTATTTAGTGTTTTGTTTTAAAAACCGGACCGTTACATACACGGGCCATTCAATGATTTTTCACAACATTGGCACTTGAAAAGAGTCTGGCTCTACCAAGGAAGGGGATTGGCACACTCATTATGATACATCATTTACATTTGGTATACTTAAAAAAAAAAAAAAAAAAAATTACTTTCCATTTTGTACACCACTACACGTTTAATCAATCAATTTCGTTGAAGAAAGAAAAAAGAAAATCCAATTCATTAAGTGGTCCTAAATACAATAGTGTTCTGGTAACGTATCAATATTTTTTTAAATTTCTCGATATCCATTGCTTCAGTGTGGCATCTCAAACGAGTGTCAAATCCACTAATTATGAAATAGCATCTCACAACACCACCAGATGTGCTTAGCTCACATTAATGAAGGACAGAACCTGTACGAGCCTGGACAATCCAACTGGTACAGGGCAGGTTCAGTGCGTTTATTTGGGGGAATGTTTTTTTTTTAATGAACAAGAGGGTAAAACCAATATGCTGAGATTTATTTTCCATAACAATATTTTAATGTTGCCATGCAAAATAATAATAATAATAATACGAAGAAGAACAATAATAAATCTTGAAAACGGAACTTAAGATGGGGGTTGACTCACAAGTACCAATCGCTGCAAAAAAAAAAAAAAAAATGTTTTGCCGGCCAAGGCCCTTCCCGACCAAAAAAAAAACAGTTGCTTGCTCTTTTTTGTAGCGGCCATAACGCTTCACTGCAGACGTCCGATCCATACAGTAGCTAAAACTGGCCTTGACGTACCTCGTGGCTGAACTACAACACTTAAATCTCAGATGAAAACTTCAAGCTGTTATGGTGGAGAAAAAAATCTTATCCGAGTTCTCAAGTCACCACACCCAGAACTCCGGGATATTTAATATTGGCAATAGTGCATGTAAAAAAGGATTTGCTCCTCAACAAACTTCTTTTAAAACTCGTATTTCAGATCTGGTGAAGCCAGATGTAAGCTAATGTAAGTAAATGCAACAGTACTTTACGCAGAATATGTACACATCACTACAGACACACGTAATTGTGTCTTTTATCCATTGACTTGCGACAAAACGACAGGCTGTAGTGTTCCTCAACGTAACCAGATACATTTACAATGGTAGTGGGCTTCGGTGCTTCGCATCCAACATTACTGGAACAAAGACCTAAAGTGAAAGTGATTTATTTATATTTTTGAGGGAAAGGGGGGGGGTGTCTTTCAGAAGTTACTTTGTGCACCTGAAAGTACATACAATAGCCAAAGAAAACTATGGTATAAACGGTTTAAAATAATCTGTCCTGTATATTATATCAACTTCAGTTCTAGCTGTACAAACAAAAAAAAAACAAAATAAACGGGGTACCCAGCAGGAAAAAAAAAAAAGCCCATCAAGTGTGCTTGCGCATCACGGAGATGGAGTGAAGAACTCTACCCATGATGCAACGCTGCTTGGAGAGGTAGTCATTCCCTGGACAGTGCCAACTAAGATTTCTCACGCGCACGATCCGATGTTACAGCAGAAAGAAATATCTGCACAAGCTGGCCAACAGAAGCAGTGACGGTTCGACAAGTGACTGAAAATGGGTCCATCTCCCAGCTTTGGACTCGCGGGGTGACACTGCAATGTTTTTTTTTTTTAATTTATTCTTTTGCTTTGAAGATAGAAGCGGCATTCGTATACATTTTTGGATGGAGCGCAACAGCGGGGCCAGCCCTACAAACGCGAATGTCTGTGACTGACTGACTGGTGAAGTTACACCATCGGTCGCCCGAGTTATGAAGTTACACCATTGGTCGGCCGGATCACGTGTGCGTTAGGTCCAGCCATATACTAAGGTTTCCTAGTCTTGTTAAAAGTGCATACAACTTGGCCACGGCCACAATGTTCGAAACGAACGAGTTGGAGCCCAGGCAGCCGTGACACAGGTACCATCAGCAGGGGCTTTTGCAGCGCTAAAGACGAACCGCGCGGAGATGGGACGTTTGTCGCTCGTGCCAGGCATTATGAAGACCGCGTGAGGCTTCGGAAGCAGCTAATGGAGACTAAGCGCCAGGACAGGCAGGAATACGTTTTTTTTTTTTAGCTGTGGGTTTTTTTTTTTGTTTTTGTTGTTTTTTTTTAATTTAAAAATGGGCATCTCGGGCTACGTCGAGACAGGCCGTGGAACACCACAGAAAAATTAAGCATCATAAAGTATGATGACTTGTTTTCTTTGAAAAAAATGTATAATAAGAACAAAGAGCTGCAACATTACCAGCGACACGGCACTGTCATTGAGAGTAACGGCGCATTAACACTGTCATCGCGTATTCGAGGCTAGGGGGGAGACACCATCCCAATACACTTCTAAATTTACCGAATGGCACTTTTTAATATGCTTTTTTTTTTCCGTCGTTCCCGGGGGTGGGCTAATTTGTGAAATTTAGTTCGAGAAGTAAAATACGTTGACCTCTCCCCTCCACTGGAGACGTCAAAACACTGGAAGCATATTTAACCAGTCTAAAACTATGAACAACTGGCTCAAAGCAACAAACAAAAAAGAAAGCGTAAAGTCAGCACAACCCTTCACGCCAAGGCGTTTTTCCACACAAACCGTCCGACAGGCAGGGGACTTCAAGAGGCGTGGAAAGACATTCAATCTACAAAGACTGTTATTTGGAACATATCGATCCCACAACCGTACCAGCTACAGCCAAACCTACAATGCTCGTCAGAAGGAACCACGAGGGGTCTGAATACATTGGCACGTTAAATTTTCCCTTGTGGAGCATTCCACAAAAATCCTGAACAAAGCACGACAAAAATTGGCAACCGTTCTTGAAAAAGGTCACTGTTCTTATCGACTGCAGCTCACCGACGTATGCAAAAAATAAAAATAAAAAAAAAGAAAGAACCAGCCTGAAGTGATCTGTCTCCACGACAAACTTGTTGAACCCTCCTGCAACACCACATTACAACGACCAACCACAGCGGTCTGAAGGGAAACCTGTGCACTGCAGCGAGAAGCACGGCCACTAGGGGTCTCTGTTGTGCAACTGTGTTAACAAGCATTTTTGGCTGGACCGCAACAGCGGGGCCAGCCCTACAAACGCGAACGTCTGTGACTGAGTGACTGAGTGAGTTATGCAGTTACACCATTGGTCAGCCGAGTTATGAAGTTACACCATTGGTCGGCCAGATCACGTGTGTTAGGTCCAGCCATATACTAGGTTTTGACCTGGTCTTGTTTTCCCAACACTCTACGTCAATGACCACAATGAAACGGAGAGGCATGCAGATTTTAAAAAATAAATTCATACAACGTGATTCAATTTCACATGGGATAGGCTACAAATAAATAGTCAAGGGTGCTGAAATACCTGAATGGAAGCATGACACTTAATTCTTAAAATGAACCACTTGTTTTGAGAGCGCGTCGAAAACTTGCCGTGCTGGCAGAGCCGGCCCACCCCACAACGAGGGGGAACAGAACTCACTCCATTAAGATTTCAACTTTGCATTGAATATTACCCCGCCGCTTTATCTAAGAGTCTTGCAGATGCCTGGCATATTAACACTTCAAAAGTTTAATCCCAAGTCCTTTTTCTGAACGCTTAGACGTGTGTATTTTTATAACCCGTGGCGATGGTTAGGCAATGTCCCGCCATCGCGCACACACACACACAAAAAAAAAAAAACGCCAAATCCCGTTCTAGATATTTAAATCGCACCAGTAGCTCCCAGATCTCAGATTCGTTCGTTCATTCATTCATTCGTTCATTCATTCATCCCCTTCCTCGTTTCCATTTTATGCAGTTTTAAGTAGCCCTTGTAATGGGGAAAAAAAATGGAGTTACCTGAATTACAATGCAGGGGTGGAAAAGAGGAACCCGGGGGGTGCGGACTGGGTGACACCATCTGAGGGGGGGAGGGGGGTGACACCAAAATGGCTGCCAATAGATTTTACGTGCAGTGTTTGGTATAGCGACGAGTTGAAACGGCTAATTTCTCCGATGCAGTTTACTACCGGTTGATTTAATTAGCGGTATTAATGTGACGAGAAGCGCTTTGTTGCGTGTGGGCTCAACGTGCCAGCACCCCCCGTGGCCAACATCGGGTGATACCAACGGTTGACCGCTTCGGGTGCCACCAACCCCAGTGACGCCACAGGCCGCCAGCACATCACAAGCTATGGAATATCTACAACGACAAAGCCAGGCGCCAGCCGCGGGATTTCAAACAATAAAGAAAAAAATAGAAGAACAGATCGTAGTCTCATAACAAAACTGCAAGCATGGACCAAACTGGACTTCAACCACTTGATAATAGTTATCTATTTTTTTTTTCCTGCGAGTTTTTCCTACATTTGCATAAAGCACTGCCCCTATAAACACACACACACACACACAAAAATAATAAAATCATTTTTCATCCTCAAAAAAAGTGACTTCTATAATTGCGATGGCCACTGGAGAAAAAATAAGAAAAAAAAAAAAACAACTGCAACAATCAAGTATTAAAAGTCAAAAAAAGAAAAGCTGATTATTTGCCCATAAAAGAAGTCTTTACAGCAGTTCAAACCAGGCTTCCGTTTCCCCCGTCTCCCAATCACTCTCTAAATCTGCCTCTCTCTCCGAGAGCGGGAACACTTCAATATGAAAGAAGAAACCAAAAATGTCAAATTATCAACACCTAGAAATCTGGTCCATAAATTAGATAAATAAAACTTTACTTTCACTTTTTTTTTTAAATCACTTACTCTTCTTATAGTGTTGCAAAAGATGAGGTGTATAACCATTCTATTTTTTTTTTTTTTTTTTACACAGAAGAGCTGTATTTTTATGTGGAGGTCCCCCAATAATTTTTTTTTTTTGTTGTTTTTTTTTTTTTTTTTTTTTTTTAAACAAAGTTACATGATGGTAGAACAGAACCAAAAACAAACGAAAAACTCTTTCATAATCGGTTATATTATATATTTTCGACTATTGCTCATTTCCGTTCTGTTATTTCTTCCACACGCATTACGTACAGAAACAGACCTGGGTCAAATACGTGTATGTTTCGGACTCAAATCATTTTCTGTGCTCCATTGATCTTGCCTGGTGTAACTGAGCCTGCCAATATGACCAGGAGGTGGAGTGTTACACTTTTTTTTATTTTTTTATTTTTTTTTTTTAGAGTATTTAATTGGTTCCAATACACCAGACAAGATCAGTAAAGCGTAGAAAAGTATTTGAATGCAAAACAAACACGTATTTGACCCAGGTCTGTACAGAAAGTCGCAATTAACTTCAATAATTAAAGAACCCAAATAAAAACTGAATCACAGTATCGATACTAATGTAATTCCTAGTAAAATCGACAAAATGAAACAGAACAGTAAATGGAACTTTTCTTTTGCCGAAGATTAGTGTACCACAGACTTTTTTTTGTACATAAGCATGTATGTGTGTATATATTTACACATAAATATACACAAATCAATCCACTTTTGCAGACTTTTACAACGAATTTTACCCTCCCCCCAAAAAAAATAAAATGGCGCTTTTTTTCCCCCTGTACATCGCATATCAGAGACTGAAAAAGCAACTGTGCAAAACGGCCGAATAACAAGATTGTTTTTTTATGAAGTTCAGCTACAAGGTTTACATGGCAACTCAGATCATCATGACATTGAGCCAATAATAATTTCGAATGTGATCAACCGGAAAAAAGAATCCACCTGCAGCCCTCACCCCCCCCCCCACCCCAAAAAAAAGGTAGGGATCCAAAAAAAAAAAAAAAGACTAAAATTTCAATTTAAAAATATACAGCAGGAATTATACACAGTTCACGCACATGCACACGAATATATACATCCATGTACATGCACACGCACACGTGCCCAACCACACGTGTGCATGCACTCAAAAATATGTAATGAAAATTTTTTTTTAAATCAACACTCCGCCAATAGTTTTAAAAAAAAAGTATATCCACTGCTTTCCGATAATTGCAAGTGGAATAGTGGGAGGGGTCAAGACAGTCTCGGCCAATCAGACAGGAAAAAAGTGCAGACAGGAGGGGGAGGGCGGTCCAATGGAATTCAGTAAAGTTTTTAAAAAATGGAACAAGTTAAATCTGCAAAAGGTAACCGCATCAAGCTTCCACTCACAATTTCCTCTTCTTGAAATATTTTCATCTTGAGGTTTTTTTGTTTTTGTCTTCCTGTGTTAATTTTTTTAGTTACCATTATTTATCTGATAGTAGTAATTATAAGCAATAGTAATTATCATTAAAAATGTTTAAAATAATCTCAGCAATATACACATAGATTTGATTGATTTGCCTTTTCTCTCTCTCTCTCGCTGCATGCCAGTACGTGTGTGTGTGTGAATATGAGTGTTTTTGCAATGCTCACAAATTTACATTCAACAATGGCAGGCGAAGTTCAACTCAGGGAAACGTGCCTTTTGGCCCACAGAATCGCACACCTCCATGACTAACCTCAGGCACCCCCACACTATGCACTACTGCTGAACTTCTATGTTCTCAGAGACTTTAAGTTTCTTTGTTTTGTGATTTTTTTAATACCTTAATCTCACCCATCCCCTCCTCCCCCCTTCAACCTCAATCCTCCTGTACAATGTCAGCAGGAAAGGTTGTTCGACAGCAAACACGCATACCCATCCCCTTGCTCCCAAACCAAGAACCAAGAGGTCGTCTATCCTCCTCCCAGTAATTTCATAAAGGTCTACTAATTAGACAGGCAAAAAATATATATAACCTCAACTCCTCGGTCAATTTGAGAATCAGTAATTCTTTTGTTTTTTCTCTTGGGGGGGGGCGGGGGGGAGACAAGTACACTCTGATGAAAGCTGCCATGAAGAGAGGGAGAGAGCCGGTCCGGTACGTGCGTGTGCGTGAGTGCGTGTGAGTGTGTGTGTGTGAGTGTGTGTGTGTGCGTGTGTTTGTGTGTGCGTGTATACGCATGTGTGTGTGTGTGTGAGTGTGTGTGTATGTGTGTGTGTGAGTGTGTGTGTATATGCGTGTGTGTGTCTGTGTGTCTGTGTGTGTGTGTGTGTATATGCGTGTCTGTGTGTCTGTGTGTGTGTGTATATGCGTGTGTGTGTCTGTGTGTGTGTCTGTGTGTGTGTATATGCGTGTGTGTGTGTGTGTGTGTGTGTGTGTGTCCCGGGGCTCACACCAGGTTGTACTCCTTCAGGTTGAGCTGCAGGATGGTGTCCTTGACGGCGGCGAAGACGAAGCGGATGTTCTCGGTGTCCGTGGCGCAGGTGAAGTGGGAGTAGATGATCTTGTCGCTGTCGGGGTTCAGGTCCACGAACATCTTCAGGATGAACTCCCGCGCCGCCTGGGCGTCCCTCTGGGGGCCTGGAGGATTACACACACACACACACGCACACACACACACACACGCACACACACACACGCACACACACGCACACACACGCATGGACGCGCACACACACACACACACACACACACACACACACACACACCATCAACATCCAGGCCGTCACACACCGTGTTCTTCACATTATGTCAGGTGTAAGTGGTTTATGGGGACCTGGTGTGCCCATTAGTACAGCAGCTTCAGCTCCAGCTTGCACTCGCTCGTTTATGCAGCTGGATGCGCTATAGAAGCAATTCGGGTTAGGCACCCTGTGCAGGAGAACCATGGCCGCACCCATCTGGGAAATTAACCTGCAATTTCTTTAACCCCCACTGCCCACCCCCCTTCTGAACATTGGAGCAGAAAGCCCATCTTCCTTTTGTATGTTTTGCCTTTTATGGACAGGAGAAAAGCAGAGAGGGTAACAGACAGAACGCAGAGAAGGCCATGGTGAGGGAACCGGGGGGGGGGGGGGGGGGGGGGGTGTTAAAAGTATAGGAGTACGTAGACTACAATACATCTCGCCCTCGACCTGAAATTTTTGAGTTCCAAGCCCAGTTCCTGAATCGGACGCTCTCAGCTCTCTAACTTAACAAACTGGACCAATTAAGGGCAACAAAGCTACATTTATTAGGAGGTAAAAAACCTGTCAAACGCCAGAGGAGCCAATATTTGCATGAGCCAGCAGCAGGATCACACAGGTCCTAGCAGGGGAGACCAAATAATGATAAATGATCATCTGGAAAATGTAACGCTTAACCAATAACACTACTATTCCATATTCAAATTCTGTGGCCTGCTGTAATTCACACTTAGGCCACATGGTGTCACCATAAGCCAATAAAAAAGTCTGGGTGGGTCTCTTACCGTCAAACTCGGGGAAGTAGTCCACCAGGTGAGAGTACATGATCTTCTCCTCCAGCAGGTCCTTCTTGTTGAGGAAGAGGATGACCGAGGAGTTCTGGAACCACGGATACGTGATTATCGTCCTGAACAGGGCCTTGCTCTCCTCCATCCGGTTCTGAGTAGGGAGGGAGAGAGAGAGAGAGAGAGGTGAGTGAGTGACTGTGAGTTAGTGAGTGTCTGAGAGCATTAGTTAATGAGAGTGTGTGTGTGTGTGAGTGAGTGAATGCGAGCTAGTGTGTGATTGTGATTGTGGGATTGGTGAGCAGAGAGAGCTGGGCTGTAGGATTTGAGGAAATTTGGGCTTTGAGATGGCAGGACTGTGGGGCTGGGGTCTGGAGGATAGTGGGGTTGGAGTTTTTTTGGACAGAGAGCCTGGCTGTAGGATATTCGGGGGAATGGGGGATTGTGGGATAGGTGGAGTTCCCCCGGGAACGCGCACCTCGTTGTCGGACTCCACCAGGACCTGATCGTACTCGCTCAGGGCCACCAGGAACATGATGGACGTCACGTTCTCAAAACAGTGGATCCACTTCCTGCGCTCTGACCTCTGACCCCCGACATCCACCATCCTGAGAGAAGGAAAAAGAGAGAGGGCGCGAAAGGGGGTACCAGAGGAAGAGAGAGAGTGGGGTACAGAGTGAGAGGAACAGAGAGAGAGGGAGAGAGGGGGGGAATATAGAAAGGGAGAGAGAAATGGAGACAGGGAGGAGAGAGAAAGAGTGAGAGGAACAGAGTGAGAGGAAATGAGAGAGAGATATGATTAGAGTGAAAGAAGGACAGAGGGAAAGCCAGGAAGGGAGAGTGAGAGGGGAGAATCCATACAAGGCCAGGGGTAAGGAAGAAGAAACAATTTCAGAAAATGCTTCAAATCCATACCATAAAGCAGCTTCTTACAAGAAATATCCCTAACTAGTCTACCTGTAAAATATATGGATTTATCTGTGGTATTATCTATCCGCTATCTATGATATTTTCCATTTGCTATCTATTCACTCTAAAGCAATAAATATTCTAAAGACAAAGGCATTCATTTAACAAACCATAACCAATATAACAAACCATAACCAATGAGCAGGAGGGCTAGATTATTATTATTATTATTATTATTATTACTACTACAATTCTCTGTGTTCACCAACAGAGGCTAATAAATTAGATTTCTTTAATCGGACTGTTTGAGAGAAACTCACTGGTTTCACAGTGATTCGAACGCAGCCAAGCCAAGCCCATGGCCAGCTGGCCGATCGCCAGTTGGTTGCCTGGGCGATACTTTTGAACGCCGTTAATATCAGAGCCCTCCTGCTCAGAACCTTCCGCCGAATTCATCAGTGCGAAGAAGCAGAAACGCGTCCCTGTCAGTCATCGTTTCATTTCCACCCCAGTGAAAATGAACGAAATCACGCAGATACGCGATTTCTGGATTTAAAAAAATAATAATTAAAATATGGGACACAATTAAAAATAATAATGGCATTTAGAAAACTGCTTTTATGCAGCTCTGTACGGACACTGACCATAACACCCGATCTCCTGATTTTGCAGGAGTTAGGAGAGTTCCGTTGGCCTTTTTCCTTGGTGCCGTACTTCTTAAAAAGTTTATTCACTTTCCAGAGGTTTTTTCTGAAAGACTATTGTTCAGCACCTGATCTCCCTTATAAATGTGGCATAAATGCCACAAACCCCACTCAAATTTTTCCCCCATTGGAGAGCACACAGACTGCTTCTTCTGCACAAATGTGTTCAGAAACACGACCCAAACCAGGACCCAAGCTTTAACTCCCTTCTGCAAAGGCCCCTCTGACTGTCATTCGACGAACAACTTTTCAGAGAGACTTTGTGAGATAGAGGGTCAAAACTTTCGGCATAAAAATATCAAAAAGGAGTAAAACACTGAGAATTGTGCATGGTGCTCCACACACAACTCCACCCAGTATTGTCTGCAGTCAAAAAATACATGTTTTTTTTTTTTTTTTCTTTCTTTAAAACGGCAAGCCATGAGGGCCAAAAGTGCAGGCGTCCCCAGTGTTTGCTTTTACGGCAAGGCGGGAGGGCCAAAAAAGCAAGGTGTTCCCAGTGAGTGTTCACAGCGCAAAGCCAAAGCGGTAATGTGAAGAGGTGAGGAGCTCGTGGAGGAAGAAGAGTTCAGCGGAGAGAGATCAGAACCCAGAGAGGAAGAGGAGGAGGATGAAGGGCACCTCTTTGGATCCTTCGCAGTCCCTCTCGCAATCCTTCAGCCCAATTAAACGCTACAAACGCCCTGCTTGTGAAATATTTTAAAACCGGAACTGAATAATTAATTAATATTGTTTGGACAGCCTGAAAACGGGTGGGGGAGGGGGGTCTCAGAGGTGGTGATATCAACATTAAAATGCTTGTTTTATTTGAAAGGAAATTTAATATCAGAGAAAGACTGTGGGTGGGTAAAATCCTCCTCAGGAGAAGTTTGTTTTTTAATAGGGTTTTGCGATCCCAAAAAAAAAAAAAAAATGGCGTTCATGAGCTCCTGTGTTAATTCTGTCTCCAGCATCAATCACTGCAGAAAGGATGTCCCAAAGGATTCCGGGAAAAAGTACCCCCTTTTTTCGAGGGGGGTGATGAGGCAATAGCATCCTCAAAACTCTTCTTCAATGATCTCTACGTCTCAAAAAGAAGAAGAACAAAAAAAAAAAAAGGCTGGGTCACAACGCTGGAGAGTCCATCTTCAAGGCAAGACCGGTGTTCCAAACCATCGGGGCTTAGCAAGGTGAAGTGTTCTGTGTTTTGTGTGTGTGTATGTGTGTGTGTGGTCCGCGTCCCACTTCGACGTTTTTCGACACGCCCGTTTCAAAAAACAGCAGCACTACATAAAGGAGGAGGTGGACAAACAATGTTACCAGAGAGGGGGGGGAAATAAACAGGACTTAGGGAACAGGAAGGGGTCTGAAG
Source organism: Anguilla pacifica (assembly GCA_039654925.1). Classification (NCBI taxonomy): domain Eukaryota; kingdom Metazoa; phylum Chordata; class Actinopteri; order Anguilliformes; family Anguillidae; genus Anguilla; species Anguilla pacifica. The sequence goes on from CM077289.1 coordinate 4,971,437, forward strand.
TCCTCACACGCTGGTGTGCAGACGAGTATTGCTGAACAACTGCGCTCAGCTCCAGGTGTGCCGGGGGTTCGAGATTTCCGACGTGCTGGAACAGCCACTACCCCCCCCTTCAGGTCAGCGTGGCACAGTGCAGCTGGGAGGGGGGCGGTACCGGGGCGCAGTGATAGATGGGGGGCGGCTCCGTAACCGAAAATAAAGCCCCTCCCCATCAGCCAGGCTGAATGACCTACTTTACCAGGACGAGCTCGCCGATGTAGGACAAGCCAAGGGAGGAGAAAGGGGGCAGCTCCTTCTCCTTCTCCATCTCTCTCTCTCTCTCTCTCTCTCTCTCTCTCTCTCTCCCCATCCCCCTCATATCTCTGTCTCTCTCTCTCCATCCCCCTCATATCACGCTCTCTCTCCCTCTCTCCATCTCACAACTTCACAAAATTATACAAAAAATAGTTCAATCAATGAATAAAAGTGTGAACCATAATGTGCACGTCCACTGGGCTCAGCAGTTACAGGCGGGCAGGGTTCGACAGAGCGGGGGGGGGGGGGGGGGCCTTATGGGGTTTTGATTGGCTCCCACGGCGAGGCGAATCAGGGCGTGGCTAGCATGATTTAGCTCACCGTGTCTACAGATAACTTTGGAGGATGCTCAAAAGTGTTGCCTTGTTTGTGATTTATCACTGGAAGTGTGTGTGTGTGAGTGTGTGTGTGTATGTGTGTGTGTGTGTGTGTGTGTGTGTGTGTGTATGCGTGTACGTGTGCGTGTGCGTGTGAGTGAGTGTGAGTGTATGAGTGTGGTGTGTGTGTGTGTGTGTATGAGTGTGCGTGTGTGTGTGTGTGTGTGCGTGTGCATATGTGTGAGTGTGTGAGTGTGAGTGTGTGTGTGTGTGTGTGTGAGACTGAGTGTGAGTGTGTGTGTGTGTGTGTGTGTGTGGGGGGGTGGATTTAATGCAATCAACGCGGCTGTTGGGGAAAAAAAAGTAAGAATCCGCTCAATTCGTCAAGTCCTCCGCTTCGGCCCATGTGTGATGTGAAATTTCTTCAACAGTCAAAATTCCCCAAAAACAATTCCACACCAAATACTGGCGGTTCAGATTTGTCAATAAATAATGTAGCCAGAAACCACATAACATAAAAAAATATCCGATGAATAAATTACACATTCACATACGCACATAACTTTGGGTTTGATACAAATAATGAGAAACAAAATGGGGGAGTGGGGGGGGGGTCAGGGTGGACTCATGACTTAAAGCCAGTAACTGTTGGCATCTTCTACCTGAAAATGATGCTTTGCAAGTCGAAAGGGTACTCAATAATCCCTGTGGTGGGGATGCGGACCCTGAGCACATCTTGCTGGGTCGGGAGATAGGAGGGCAGTGCAATACGATCCAGATCGCTTAGATAGCTACAGACAGGGAGAGATACAGGAACAACAGAATAAAAACGGAAGCATGACAGGAGTTAGCAAACCCATTCACACCCCCCCCCCCCAATCATCTGAGGCAAGTGGACTGGTCCACCCCCACTCCCTCTGAGGCAAGTGGACTGGTCCACCCCCCTCCCTCTGAGGCAAGTGGACTGGTCCACCCCCCCTCCCTCTGAGGCAAGTGGACTGGTCCACCCCCCTCCCTCTGAGGCAAGTGGACTGGTCCACCCCCCTCCCTCTGAGGCAAGTGGACTGGTCCATCCCCCTCCCTCTGAGGCAAGTGGACTGGTCCGTCCTAGAAGTACAGAAGCCTTCGGGTGGACACGAGGGGTGAACCCCTTGCTAAAAAACACTGCGCCCCCCTCCACCAACCATCACCGGCACCCCCCTGCATCTCTCAGAAAATTTGTATAGAGCCCCGAACAGCACCTCTCTCAGATCTGTAGCGCACCTCTGTCCACTGCACAGAAATTTCATTTTCAAACATTTTGGTTTGGAAAATAAACTCTGTAGGACTACTCAAAGACAATTTTGCCAATTTGTTTAGGAAACAAAATGGCAGTGATATACCACAGAGTGTCGATGGGCCACAACTGATTTAGGAGGGGGGCGAAGTGAACAATAACAGACAGCACACCTGGGGGCTAGAGTGAGGCCTACTTGTCGAACCCGTGTCTGTGGGGTAGGGGGGTAAAAGCTGCGGTCTCAGAGAGGGGTGCTATGAGGGGGGGGGGGGGGGTTGTAGTCTGTGTGCAGTGGGGGGGTGGGGGGGGTGGTTCACAGCTGTGTGGCGGCAGGAGCAGCAGTGATGATGATGAAGACGATGACGAAGGCAGCAGCAGCAGCGGCGGCAGCTCTAGTGGCACTCCGCACCAGTACCTGAAGATTATATCCTCCAGGTCAAAGGGGTACTCTATAATGCCAGTTGTGGGCACACGGACCCGCAGCACATCCTCCTGGGTGGGGAGGTACCCCGATGTGGATATGCGGTCTAAATGATTATGGTAGCTGTGGAATGAAGTGGGGGGGGGAAACACAGACATATGTACACACACAGACACACACACATATATATGCAGATACACATCTGTGTACATATACGTTAGCATATATGCGCACACAGAGTAGAACAGTGATCACCAAACCCTCCTCCTGGAGATCTACCGTCCTACCGTAGGGTTTTCACCCCAACCAGAACAAAGCCACACCTCATTCAACAGCTAGAGGTCTTGTTGAGCTGCTGATTAGTAGAACTAGGTGTGCCTAATTATGGTTGAAATGAAAACCTACAGGACGGTAGATCGCCAGGTAACTGGATCGGCTACCACTGGAGTAGAATAATATGATGGCAGGTCTGGATTACTCTGAAATGAGACTTGATGGACAGACATGTGAAATGTGAGGCTGCTGACCAGAATGTTGTGTGTTCCAATCCCAATTTTGGTTTAATTTGACTTTACTTTATTTTATCCGCGGGGAAAGGTTTGTACACGCATCATCGGTGTATGCATGAGGACACGTTCACGTCGGTTTCAAGTTTTTATGAATCCTAATTTGGGCTTTGATTTTCAAGCAAGATCAAATCTATTCAATTTAAGATCAAATGTGTGCGTACAAACATTTTATAAACGAGGCTCCAGGGTTAAATGGAATGGTTAAGATTAAGAGGAGTGTTCTATAAGAGAGGGATAAATGTTTCATTAAGGCAATTAAGGCATTAAGGCAGATTTCTATTTCACAAGTTCAAGGGCATTGTGTGGAGGCGGTGTTGACCTCTGACCCTGTATCCGTGGCAATGACATCAAACAAAATAATGCAAGCTCTTCATAATTCAAAAGTACACTTCACGCATACCTTAAGTGTACTTCAAGGACACTTCCTGTATAAAGTGTCCTACAGAAACCATGTCATACTTAAAAAAAGATCTTTCCATGAATCTCCTCACTGTCCCACTATAAGCTGCAGGCAGTTCGCTTCTCATTCAGAGCGATGGGGAACATCACAAGCAGCAGTGCGCCGCAGTTAAAATCCCCCTGAGGGAAACCCAAACTGCCTTCAATGGGTTCCGCATACCCTGTGGGCCTCATCTCCATTTTAGCAAGCCGACAGTGCCAGCACGCAGGTCTGGAATTCAATACCCAAATACGCATTTTCCTAGAAAAGGAGAAAGACACCAGGACAGCCACATTCAAAGCAGGGGTGACTAACTGCCAGAGCTCTTTGTTTGGGAGACAGCAAAGATGATTTGAATGAACAAAAAAAGAAAAGGAAAAAAGGGTGGTGGGGGGGGAAGGTAAAAATGTTAAATGGCAACCGCAGTTTGACATTCTACCGCCAGGGGTCACTGTCGAGCAGACATTCGAGGGAGATTGCTGTGCACGGCAACGGTCTCAGATCGAATCCTGGGCAGAACGCTGAACTATCTGTTAAGCTGGTAAAAAATCGCCGTCCAGTTAAAGGAAACGGCATCCATTTTCTATCTCGCGGTTTATAGCCAGCGTCCTCCGAGCTGACGACCACCGAAAAGACTGCAGACAGCCATCTTACACGCAGAGGTCACTCGGACAGAATGAAGACAGCATTGCGCTGGTTCAAGACATTCTTCAGGGATGCCGGGGGGGGGGGGGGGGGCTAAGGGGTGTGTCTATTAAAAGCCTGCCCCCTGCCTGGCGGCTAAACTCACGTGAACTACACCCCCCCCCCCGCCCCCGCCCCCTACAGGGCCCTGCAAGCTGTCCGCGGGCCGCGTGCTCCCCTGTTGCAAGCGGCAGCACAAAATAACTGCTGATCGCCTGTAAAATGAGCGGCTAGCTTCCTCTATCAGCGCACAGCTCTCACAAACTGTCCCAATTATTTCACCTCCCCCCCCCCCTCCCCTCCCCGCCCTTTACCCCTTCCCGCCACTGAAACAGCATCTGCCGCTTTCGAGAAACCTGTGAACCCCCCCATACTCCACCCCGCTACATTGTGCTATGACGGCCAGCCTCTGTCTGGGCAGATCTTAAAAATGGTGACATCACCTCCTGTGTTTCTAGGGTCAACGGCCAACAGGATGGGTTCAAGCGTTCACTGGAGCTTCCTGTACCCATTACAACTCATGATTATTCGTGAAAGGCGTGCCAATCAGGTGTGTCCTTGACATGCCCCCTCATGAATATTAATTATTTGCTGTTTTGATCCTGGTGGCTGATTTCTGATACAGTCACATTTATAGTTATTCAGCCTGTTTGTAAACAGTACCACTCTGAGCACAAGCCGTTACTTAAGAATAATATTACAAAATAAGTAATACATAAATCATCATTTAGCCTCTCCTATATGCTGTAGCAGTTCTATAAAAGCAATACGGCACTCGAGGCTGTGCTGTATGGTGAACACAGGCACAGCTGGAGAGGTTTCTCTGCACTCCGCTCAGGGTCCCGCCAATCAACACCACGCCGCCCGTAACATTCCTGTGTTCACGGTACAGCACGGCCTCCAGTGCCATATTGCTTAAGGACAGGAGCAGAGCACCTGGTGGGCCTTACAGAATCCGTGGTCAAATTAAGCAGTAACTCCAGGGCTGAGGACCATTGCTGTGAATGATGACATCCAGGCTGTATAGGGTCACGCCCCCCCCCCCCTAAACGGGACCCCCCCTCCCCCAGACCCCCTCCCTTAAACGGGTGCTCTTCCGGACTTACTATTTGGTGGAGTCGGACAGCTGGTACTCCCTCCGCCGGTCGTAGGCCTCCTGGATGCCAGGGTCGTCCCAAAGACACTTTATTGCGCTGATGTAGGGCTCCTCGAACGTCGAAACCTTCTCTATGTCCACCTCCTTCACCAGCATGGCGTTCGCCTGCACCAATGGGAGGGCGGAGACGGGACGACCGACGTGAGGTCACAACAGACATTATTACATCACATTATCTGCCATACACTCTTATCCAGAGAAACACACACGAGTTCTGTATTATTTTTTTTACAGTGTCCATTTGCACAGCTGGATACATAATAAAGCAACAAGTAACTAGCTCACTGGTACAATGGTGCCCTACCTGGGAATAAAACCTGCAACCCTTCAGGTCACAAGTCCTCCTCTCACCATGGCTGTCCAGATCAGTGCACTTCTCTACTACGGAGTACACGGAGTATTGAGTACTATTGTTGAGTACACCGGATGAGAAAGTTGTTAAGCAGGCAAAATTTTCTCTAAATCTTCTTGCTCGTCACTGCGGTGGTACCCTATAGGTACATAAAACTGTAACCCTAGCCAGCAATACATTAATTAGTACCTTTTTTTTGCTTGTAAAATGTACTCCTTAGTATGCAAACGGAATGTTAGTGTGCCTTCAGGGTGCATTTTGGGAAATCTGTTTGCAAAGGAACAAAAATGTACATCCACTGTACCTTTATTTCTGAGAGTGTGACCTGTGTGTTGGCACAGCCCGGGGGGGGTCGAGGGGAGGGAGGGGGGACAGGGGTTGGGGGAGGGGAGAGGGGGGACAGGGGTAGGGGTCGTGGGGTTGTTCTCGGCCCTGCTCACCTTGTTCTGCTCCTGCTTGTAGCCGATCTTGAGGGTCTCGGTGGCGCGGATCATGGACTGCATGGAGGTGAAGATGTTCTGGTACACCAGCTTGGTGAAGCCGCGCTTGTCCTCGTCCGTGTAGCCCGCCCCGTGGATGATGCGCATCTGCTTGATGAAGGTGCTCTTGCCGCTCTCGCCCGTCCCTGCCGAAAAAAAAAAAACGAAAACGCAACCGGGCAAGGGGGCCGGGGGTCAGAATGCGGTCCAAATGCGGTCCACACCTCACGGTCGCGACGGACAGAGACCCAGAACGAAAGAAAGAAACTTGCAAACAGGGGTCCACCTTGCTGCCGTTTCTCATAGCACTGCTGTCAAGCTTGCATCTCTGTACAACTCTGTCCCACCCTTCAAAATAGGCTTTCATAGGCAACAATACATAACATACCATTAACAAATATCAATATAATTTATATTTTAGCATTCCCTTGGCTGATCTCTGGACATAACTAGATCATCACACTCAATTTGCTGTCGTCAACTCCCCCCCCCCGACCCCCACCCCCAATCATGCTGGATCGGACAACCCAGCCCCACCATCCCCCTTACTAACACTATTTATTTAAAAGGAGGTTTTATTTCAGCATGTGGTTCAGGGCAGGAACAGATAGTAGCAACACGTGCAAACACACACACGCGCGCACACACACACACACACACACACACACGCCTCGCCGCAGAGACAGGAAGTGAAACCTCTGAGGTTTTCACAGCACAGACACACATGGCGCCACTGAGCCACTTCGTCACCACAGCAGGGAAACACGCTGGTGGAGCTGACTCTAATCTCTCTCCCACCATCCCTCGCTCCACCTCTCTCTCTCTCTCACACCATCCCTCGCTCCACATCTCTCTCTCTCCCACCATCCCTCGCTCCACCTCTCTCTCTCTCTCCACCTCTCTCTCTCTCCCCCATCCCTCTCTCTCTCACACCGTTCTCTCTCTCCCCCATCCCTCGCTCCACCTCTCTCTCTCTCACTCACCGTTCTCTCTCTCCCCCATCCCTCGCTCCACCTCTCTCTCTCTCACACCTCTCTCTCTCTCTCCCCCATCCCTCGCTCCCCCTCTCTCTCTCACACCTCTCTCTCTCCCCCATCCCTCGCTCCCCCTCTCTCTCTCCCCCATCCCTCGCTCCACATCTCTCTCTCTCTCACACCGCTCTCTCTCTCCCACCATCCCTCACTTCACCTCTCTCTCTCCCACCATCCCTCGCTTCACCTCTCTCTCTCACACCTCTCTCTCCCCCATCCCTCGCTTCACCTCTCTCTCTCTCCCACCATCCCTCGCTTCACCTCTCTCTCTCACACCTCTCTCTCCCACCATCCCTCACTTCACCTCTCTCTCTCCCACCATCCCTCGCTTCACCTCTCTCTCTCACACCTCTCTCTCCCACCATCCCTCGCTGCACCTCTCTCTCTCTCCCCCATCCCTCGCTTCACCTCTCTCTCACACTGCTCTCTCTCTAGCTCACACGCCACAGCCAGGAATGGATCTGTTCAGTCTGCAGCGTAACTACGGTAACGCCTCCAGGGGGCACAGGGAGCCTCCCCATCGATGAGCCTTCTAACGTTGGGACCGCAGTGACAGCAGATGTTACCTGTCATTTCCTAAAAATGTGCACCTATCATCGCAGGCGTTAAGAAAGTTGTACAAACAAAATAAATAAATAAATAAAACTGCAAATGAAGGTATTTGTCCCATTTACTGCCAGAGTGGTGAGGAGATTTAACCGCACCACCTTGGGCACTGCCAGACGGATGTTTCTCTCAACACTGGCAGAATTAACAGTCTTTTCTTTAACACCAGACCAATTAACACAAGCAGCGCACAGCGAGGAGAGGCCCAGAGGTAACAGGCAGACCCCTCGGCCTCATTCTCACCCTGCACAGAGCTGGGAATGAGAGAACGGGATTGCTGGAGGTGGACTCACGTGCACTTTTTTTTTTTTTTACAGTGCAGGCAAGTACAACCCTGAAAAGACACCTAGTCAGCATCTACACCCGCCCCCCCCCCGCCAAACCCCGACCCCCCCCCCGTTTCTGCGATGAGGACAGACGGCACTGGCAGCTGCTGTGCACTGTCTCCGGGTTTTCTGGAGCTCGTTCCGTTTTCGTGGTACCAAGGTCTTATACAACAGGAAGTGGGTCAGAGGAGAGAGAGAGAGAGAGAGAGAGAGGGAGGGGGAGAGAGAGAGAGAGAGAGAGAGAGAGAGAGAGAGAGAGAGAGGGAGGGGGAGAGAGAGAGAGAGAGAGAGGGAGAGAGAGAGTGAGAGAGACAGAGCAAGAGGGAGAGATGGAGAAAGAGAGACAAAGAAAGAAAGAGAGATCGGAGGAGGCAGAGACAGGGAAGTGAGTGAGACAGAAAGACAGAGGAAGGAAGGAGGAAGAGAGAAGAGGAGAGAGAAAGGGAGGGAGGGAGAAAGTTGAAGAGAAAGAGACAGGGAGAGCGAGAGAGACTAGGAGAGGGAGAAAGACAGAGAGATACAAGGGAGAGAGAGACAGTGGGGGAGAGAGAGAGAGAGGCTGAAGGCAACATTCAAATAAGGAGGAGGGGCCTACACACAGGACACACCTCCTAAGGGAGAAACCATTAAGTGCTGTTCAGATGGCCAATCAGTGCTGCCGGAGGTGACATAACCGTAGCAGACCAACCCATTAGGTGCAAAGGGAGGGGGGAAATCAAATTTTAACACGCTGACACCAAGAGAGAACATTTTTATACCAGCCAAGATTCACGATAATTATCCACATGTGGCAAAATGGAAAAGTTAAATGCATAATAAATCCTTGGAAAGTAAAATGCACAATAAATTTCAGTTTTAGGAACTGTCTAAGACGGGGAGACATTTCGTTGTTCTTTTTTTCTTCACGGCAACGGAAAAATTAAAGTCTTGTTCGAATGGACCAATGGAGGATTTCGCCCAATCAGCAGAGGCCCTGGGTGCAAACAGGAGCCCAGAATGCACAAGCCGTGTGAAGGCGTCTGACCCATGACCTCACCTTCCCACCCGTCCAATCGGATCAGGCCGTAAAACGGTGGCCGTGGGTGTGCTGTTGGACGTTGGTAGAAACTGCTCGGCAAATAAAACAGAGGAGCCAAGAGACCAAATATTTGCACTGCGAGAAGTGTGTGCGCCTACATCCAATGTTTGGAGTACAGGCAATTTCGGTTGCCGTGGCAACCTTTTTTTTTTTTTTCCCCCCCTCCTTCCTCGCAAAAGGACAGTAAATATTTTGACTGCTTCAAGGCAACAACTTTGCCCTCTGTACATAAGCATATACAATGCATCTTTAGATTGTGGAAATTCGCAAAAAATGGAGCCCAGTCAGTTTTTTGATATGAGCACTGCAGCTGAATGTGTTGCAGGTCTGCTGGAAAAAATCTATTGGAAAAAAACAAAAAAGAATCATGTAAAACTGAAAGAATTTTTTCTGTCAGTTTTTCCCCCCCCGTCTGAAAAGATCAGTGCACTGGGTGCCCCCCCTCTGCAGAACGGCCAGCGGGGAGGGGGGGGGTTAACACCAAATTTAAATTGGTTTTAAAAAAAAAGTTTCCTAAAATTCAGCTGGACAACACATTCATCACTCGATGCTCCCCGAAAAGTCCTCTCTGTGTCCCAGGCAGACGCCACACAGACAGCTGCGTTGCACCCGTAAAAAAACCCTGGGGGGGGGGGGGGGGGGGGGGGCGAAATTAAAACCCTGTGAAAGTGCTTGCGTGGCCAACCTCACCATGCATAAAAAAACTGCTGCTCTGAACCTCTAAACAAACAAAAAGCCAAATCTTAAATGTCTACAGGATAGCCTTCTTCCCACCAGCAGTCAATCAGCTGAACAAAACCCGACCGGCTACTATTTTTTCGTGAGACTCCTGTGGAGAAAGCGCTCTGTCCAGGTGACCCCGCTACCTTTGGTCACACCCAGCCTTGGTAAGTCCGCCGACCTCACACCCAAGTCCAGGCACTGCCCCGCGACACTGCTCCCCAAATCTATGAGTCTAAACGCGGTTCGCCTGCTCACCTGGCCCAAACCGGGCGTGCGCGCAACTCGGCTGACGTCTGCTCGACGGGTTTTTGGGAGGTAATGAGATGCGCCAAGACGCTGACGCCAAGAGCAAACAGAGCAGCGCCCGCGAGGGAGGCGGCCCTCTCCTGGCCCTCACGCGACCCGGAGACGGAGATCACGGGGGAGTGAGACCAAACGGTTCTGGTACCGAAACACTAGAGGCTTTGGGCCCCCCCACCCCACCCCACCCCACCCCACCCCCTCCCCCTCCCCCCAGCTGCACACAGCTTCCTTCAGTTGACACTCAGTTGCACAAATTACTAAAAAAAAAAAACATTGCAGTCACACAGAAATGCTCGAAAACAGTCACGTGTGCGCACACGCACACGCACAACAGGCACATCTGATGTTGCTACTACTCACGCTAACTGCTGCTACTACAAATACACTGGAGTAAGCTTCACAAAACTACTTGTGTCACACCAAAGTGAAATATCCCTTTAAATAACTATTTTCAAGCTTGAAAATACAAACCAGAAAAGTTTGCCTTTTCATATAAATGTCTTTGCCTTTAAGTGGGAAAGATCCAGCATCTTAGTAACAACGGTGAGTGAAGTGCTATAGGAGCACAGGAGGCTGCAGGTTCAAATCCCTGACAGGGCACAGCCGTTGCGTTTCTGAGAAACAGCCAGCTGAATTAGCGGATGGCACGTAAAAACGTAAGCTATGAAAGTTACTCTGGATAAGGCCATCTGCTCGGCAAATTAACTGGGGGGAAAAATGGACGAATAAAAGGATCCGTCTTTCCCTCGGCTGTGACAGTGTTATCTTTTCAGCGCTAATTTGGGTCGTAATTCTGAGTCGTTAAACGGAGACAGTAACGGCGGCTTCAGCACTTCCAGCAGCGAAACGACTCCTGGCATCGCAGCAGCGTTCAGAAACGAGTCTCAGCGTTTAGAAACCGGCCTCAGCGTTCAGAAACGGGTCTCAGCGTTCAGATACGGGTCTCAGCGTTCAGAAACGAGTCTCAGCGTTAAGAAACGTGTCTCAGCGTTTAGAAACAGGCCTCAGCGTTCAGAAACGGGCCTCTGCGTTCAGAAACGTGTCTCAGCGTTCAGAAACGGGTCTCAGTGTTTAGAAACGGGTCTCAGCGTTCAGAAACGGGTCTCAGCATTCAGAAACGGGTCTCAGCGTTCAGAAACAGGACACAGCGTTCAGAAACGGGTCTCAGCGTTCAGAAACGGGTCTCAGCGTTCAGAAACGGGTCTCAGCGTTCAGAAACGGGTCTCAGCGTTCAGAAACAGGACACAGCGTTCAGAAACGGGTCTCAGCGTTCAGAAACGGGTCTCAGCGTTCAGAAACGGGTCTCAGCGTTCAGAAACGGGTCTCAGCGTTCAGAAACAGGACACAGCGTTCAGAAACGGGTCTCAGCGTTCAGAAACAGGACACAGCGTTCAGAAACGGGTCTCAGCGTTCAGAAACGGGTCTCAGCGTTCAGATACGGGTCTCAGCGTTTAGAAACAGGCCTCAGCGTTCAGAAACGGGTCTCAGCATTCAGAAACGTGTCTCAGCGTTTAGAAACAGGCCTCAGCGTTCAGAAACGGGTCTCAGCGTTCAGTAACGGGCCTCAGCGTTCAGAAACGGGTCTCAGCGTTCAGAAACGGGTCTCAGCGTTCAGAAACGGGTCTCAGCGTTCAGAAACGGGTCTCAGCGTTCAGAAACGGGTCTCGGCGTTTAGAAACGTGTCTCAGCGTTCAGAAACGGGTCTCAGCGTTCAGAAACAGGCCTCAGCGTTCAGAAACGGGTCTCAGCGTTCAGAAACGGGTCTCAGCGTTCAGAAACGGGTCTCAGTGTTCAGAAACGGGCCGCAGCTGAAGGCGGTATGGGCCGCTACTGCACC